>JAYMTT010000790.1:0-11449 GCA_036898025.1 Hypseocharis bilobata
TGAGAAATTTCTCTATTTCATTCCCCCTCTAATATTCCATATCTAGAGCAAAAGGAACAATGATCACTAAATACAAGGCTCAAGGAAATATGTCAAAGGTTCCACAGCATACCAACCGGGACCAAATTACATTGTTCAGATCAGATACAAGAAAAAAAAGAGGAAGAAATCAACCACATCCAAGTACCTCTCTCCATCCAATCCACATCTTTAGCCTCAGCACACCATCTACTTTTCTCCTAACCCTGATCAATGCACATGCACCATCAGTTGAGTATATACAATATGCAACTTAACCAAAATGCCACCAAAACTGAAAGTACCTGAGATGTACGACATCACGCCACTAAGAGTCCATGGTGGGTTTTCACCCAAATCAAAAAAAACCTCTATCTCTGATTTTCTTTCTTTGTTCCTTTTCCCCAACTAATCGTAACCAGCATCTACTCGAACAGTGTCATCCTGCCGTCCATAAAAGTTTCCCCCACCACGCCTTGAGTGTCCCCGACCCCTGTCCCTGAATCTGGCTCCCGTATTATGAGAACCATCATTTGGACCTTCAACATTGCTTGATTTGCTATTGTTATTGTATGGCCCAACTGGCTGGT
The DNA here is from genome assembly GCA_036898025.1 of Hypseocharis bilobata. Taxonomy (NCBI): domain Eukaryota; kingdom Viridiplantae; phylum Streptophyta; class Magnoliopsida; order Geraniales; family Geraniaceae; genus Hypseocharis; species Hypseocharis bilobata. The sequence continues at coordinate 609 of JAYMTT010000790.1, forward strand.
ACTCATAATGGGAATTCTGCCTCTGCCTTTCTCGGTTGGCAGGTGGGTTATATTGCTTGTTGTCTTGACCAGCAGAGCTCCAATCTCCACGAGAATCATGCCCTCTGCCAGAACGACTATTTTGGTTTCCATTCTTGCGGAAACCCGAAAAAGAGCGCTGCTCATGTCGAATATCTGTACTAGCAGAAGCCGGTTCAGTTGGACCAACAGGACCTTGGTTCGGTGAGTGGGGGCGTCCTTTTAGCATCTTTTTCTCTCTCTTACCCCCCTCTTGATTCCCAACATTTAATGCTTCCTCCACATGACTTTTCCCAGAGACAGGATGATCATGGTGAGGCGGTGCCACATTTTCAACAGTCTCCCTCTTATGTTGCGATGGAAGTGGAGTTCCACTCTGAGACGTAGACTCTTTTTTCTTTGCCCTGGACACCTCAACATTAGCATATTGACCACCATCAAGCTGGCTAACTCGTTGGTTAGTGGCTGAAAATGATTGAGATTTAGGTTGCCAGTGGGTTACTGAACGCTCTCCAGCAAGACGATTTTCTTTTGAAGAAGTTAAGTCTGGTTGGTGCATCTGAGGAGCCGAAGATTGAGCAGAAATTTTGTCAGTGTCCCCACTATTTGTTTTCTTATGATCAATATCTTGACTGTTCCCCGTGCCTTTGTGTCCCCTGAACGGTTGGCGCTTTCCTCTTCCTGTTACTCCTGGATCTTTTACAACAGGAACTGAATCAGAATTGTCAGGAACGTTCAAGATGTCAGGAGCATTCCCTTCACCAGAGAACTTCGGTTGCTCTTTCTCTGAGCTAGCATCCGACTTTTTTGGTTGTTGGTGCTCAATTGATTTTTGAACATTCCTATTTGAGTTTGATGTATTAGAAAGTCCATCTTGTAATCCTTGTGTGCCGGTTGACTCTGTTGCACCACGCTGGCGCCAGGATCCATGTGCTTTTCCCTGCCTATTCTGCCTACCATCCACATTCCTGGACTCCATGGCAAACCCAACTTTACCACTGGCCAAATTAGCAGGTTCACTAGTCATGGCACCTTGAGAACCAGAATCTGCACTCTCAACAGCCTCATTTGCTGTAGTCTGATTGAATGAAGACAGAACAGGTGGTTGAGTGCTTCCTAGTTGCGCCATTTCCTTGGCTACTGGTTTTGGGACATATATTTCAATTTCTGCCCTCTTGCTTTTTGCATTATTATTCTGCACTGAATCAATCTTTGGAGAGGAAGTAACAACCTCAACTACATTTTTGTTGCTCAGTTCATCAGCAACCTCTGCTTTGTTAAGTGACCGAACAGGTGCCCAAACAACAGCATCACCAGTATGGAACTTCTCTGCCGCTCTATTAACTGGGGGGTTTCTTGGCATCCTACGTGAATGCTGAGGCTTCGATAGATTGTTCACTTTAACATGAGCTTCTTCATTAGGCAAAGATGAATGATGATCTGACGGCTGATTTGCATCTTTGGAAACCATTACTGACTGAAGCGAGCTGGATGGCAACTCAGATTCCGAAGCCTTTGGCTTATAACTTTCACTAGAAACGTCTGCAAGATTTGTTTCTTTTGATGCTGATGATGGTAAAGAAACCGTCGATGTAGCTGCCTCCCCTTTGTGCTTGTTCTTTGCACTCCTATTTTTTCTCCTCTGATGCACTGAGGACTCCACATTGACATTTGGGTTAACCGGCATGCTTGGCTCAAAGTTCAAGCCATTTTCATTAGTAACCACCTCAGGAGATGCAATAACATTAACAGGCACATCATTATGCCCTTTTGATGCTTCAGTTATACTGATAGAGGAAAACTTTTCAGTAGTGTTTTTTTCCAGAGGAATGTTCTGCTTTTGTTTAAAGCCCATGCGCTTCTGCTTAGACACACTACCATCATGAACCTGGGAAGTATTTTTATGCGCATCAGCATTATGAGCATCATGTTGTACGGGTACAGGATGGCTATGCATGACAGATTGCTTGGGGGCACTCTCTGGTGTTTCCGAAGCTGGCTTGCTGGGAGAAATAGTTGATTTCTCAACTCTACCTGTATTGCTCTGACTAATTTGAGCAACTAAATTAGGGTTGGAAACTGTTGTCAAGCTTGGTCCTTCAAATTTGCTAGTAACTACCACTGACTCGGCCAACGTTTGAGATGCTTCTTTGCTATTCAGCGTAGGATCACTCGGACCATTTCCCACCTTGTGACTTGAAACTTCCACTGCCTGTGTACGCCTATCCAACTCTTCCAATTTAGCAAGTGCATTAGCCTTCTGCCTATTTATCCGCTCTTCCTCCTCTTTTTGCCGTTGTTTATGACGTTGCTGGGCTAGCTCTCTCATCTTAGCACGCTGATGAACAAGTCCAAAGAATAATATGTAAAGTCTCAAATGCGCTAAAAATTTGTCTGCACAGAAAAGAAAAGCAGATTACCTGTACCTGGGAATCACTTGAATCAAAGATGGGCGCTCCAGCTTCTCTCTCATCCTTCCTTTGAGGATATGCCCCAGATTTCTCAGAGGCCTCCATGGGGGTATGTTGATCTTGCACACGGACATTAGAAGACATTCCAGCCTGTGCACCTGGCGCCAAGCCTGGAGAGTCTACAACTGGAGATCTCTTCTGCCACCCATCGCCCTCTTGGGTATTGATCCTTCCTTTACCACGATGATCATCTCTACCTTGCATGCCATGAGACCTCCTGGGGATCTGCATATCAGTACTTCACAAATATCGGAAATAACAAAAAAACAGTCGATGTGATGTTCAAAACAAACCTGGAGATGGCCACTCCAGTGGCACTAGATGATTCAAGATTCCTATCCCCAGTAGAAACACCCATATCATGGGAGGGAGGAGTGGAGATTCGACCGGAATGATTTCTTTCATGATAAACAGAACCGCTACCAGGTTCATTAGCAGAATGATTAGCCTTAGCATTAGCGCCTTGTTTTTTATTCCTATGTTCCTCCCTATTGGAAACAGATGAAACATCATGTCGTGCATCCCGGGCTTTCGCATTTAGACTCTCAATTTTCTGTATCAGACTTGAATCTTTTGGGGCAGCTAGGACTGGTTGTTGAGATTCTGAAGAGGCTAAATGTTCCGATTTCTTTACTGAAATGTCATCAACTGCCTTCCTATTCCCCATACTCTCAGGTGAGTTTGCTTTGGCGGGCACAGAAGAACGGCCTCCTCTACTGTCAGAAGTCTGATAAGAAGATACTTCACCGACGGCTGCTCTTCTTGGGTTTATCCCTTCGTCCTTGTAATCTGCTCCCCACTCATTCTCCCGTGACATTCTTGGTTGGTCCCCCTTTTCATTATAAACCGCAACGTTTGGCACGCTGCCCTCCCACTTCTGATCATCTTTCCTTTCCAAACCATTGTGCTGCTTCAGAAGAACCTTGTATGGTCCTCGTGTATCATGAGGATGACCAGGATCCTCATGTTCCGGAACTTTGCCAGTAGAACCATATCCACCAGATCTAGCATGGGAATTGCCAGGCTCAGGACCATTTTGACCTGAGTACCTATTATAGACAGCAGGACCAGCTGGCATTCCCATGAATGGAATATCTCGTTCATTGGAATTGCAGTAACCCATGGGGGGACCATAATAGCCATCATAGGCCACTGGACCAGGGTAAAAGCCAGGCCTCATTGGCATACCTGGTCGGATGTAAGCATCAGGCATATGGGGTCTGTACATATCTCCATTTTTTGGGTGGTGTCCTCTTGGTCCAGCTCCTGGTGGGGGAACTGGCTGTGGGTTTGCAAGGGCAGCACCAGGCATCTGAGGATGAAAGTAAGGAAACGGCTCCATAGGAAAGCCACCAGGAGGAACTGGATTTCCATATGGAGGAGCTCCTGGAGGTCCTCTATACCAAACTCCACCTGGTGGATTATTAACCGGGGGCCCTCTCCATGTATCGTAATGCTGAGGACGAATACTAGCATTTGGATATGGTTGAGGATCGCCATGCCACTTCTCCACACTGGGCCTCACTGCATCTTCACCATACGCAGAATTCTCCCTTTTCCAAGAATTTGTAGTCCCACTCTTCAAATTTGCATTTACAGAAGATTCGGCTGAAATGAAGGAAAAATGCTAGAGTTCATTAAAAGAGAAAAGGAAATTGGCATCAGATAAAGGATCACAGCATCCTAGTAAAGAACAAAGTTGAAATGAATGCACACAAACCATCTACAGAAGTGGTATTCCTCTCTTTTGCAGGTGCTACTCCACCAGAAGACGAGCCAGGACGATCATGGGAATCGTGGTCTGTCACTATACAGTTGATTAAGCAATCAAAAGAGGTACTCCGCTGAAGTAGCTATAGAATTCTTATAATATGTCTTAACTTGCACACAATTGACAGGACATGCAAAAATAGAATAATATAAAATATACCACAATAAAACTAGTATGTTTAGCTTCTTACAAGATTTATATCAACGAATTAACAATTAACACAGCACTAGGAAATTCTTTAAAATAAACAATTAAATACATATATAAGATTATGCTTTAATTAAGCTTCTTTACAAGATTTATATCGACGATATATCACTTAGTAATTCATGAGAACCTTAATACTTGTAAATAATTAAATACATAGACAAATTATATTTCGAGTAAGAAGGCGCTCGAAACACAAGTTTCTTATGCCACCCCCATAAGATTTTTTACCTAAAATAGGTGGCATCTTAAGTTTAAATGAATTATGACATGAAGATACGGCATACCCATTAAAAAGCACAAACTTGAAGAAGAAACACAGCACAAAGTCAGGAAAGCATCGTTATCACATCAATTCAGGAATCATCCCTAAACTACAGTGACAACCCCACCCAATTGTGAAAAGCGAAAAAACGTGACATGCAGCTACAAATTCACACAGATGAAGCAACAATAAACAATAGTAATGTCAAAGAAAAACAATTACGTCCTCCGTTCCACAATAATTGTGTCCTATTTTGACTTTATACAAACATCAAAAATAACTTTGTTCGTGATTCACGTTCCACTTAGTACCCTTGTAACAAACTTAAAAAATTGTTATAACTAACTAGTTTAAAGGATACTACTGGAAAACTTGGTACTACTTTATTTTCAAAAAGGATAGTGGACACTTAAATTGGGACATCCATATTTAGTACGGTGGACAATTAAAATGGGGCAGGAGTACTAATTATCACCTAAAAGACTCTTCCCTCATCCCTGTTATGACAACAGCCTCAGACAGTACCCAACACCTCATTTGACTTATCCAAATAACAGAAATCAAAATTACTAACAAAGATACCAGACAACTAAAAACTTTTCAGTAGAAGCAAAGTATATGTGCTGCTGCAGCTATTAAATAAGCAAACCTATAATGAACTGAAAGTTCAAGATGAAAAGCAAGAAAAGAAAAGGTCTTCTTGACACTAGAAAGAAGGAAAAGAAGAAGGTAACTTATAAGTTTGCATAAATCATAGAACGAATATTTAATGTGCGGCAGTTTAGGTACAAATGCATATAAGCATGAAACCTTTGGACTCGATGTTCCTTCCAGAATTGTCTTTTTCAGAACCCAGTGTGGGGAAATCTCCAGAAGCCAGAGAAAACCCATCATTCTTGGAAGATGTCATTCCCTGCATATATAACATTAGATAACTAATACAAGTCAGACGACTTGGAAACAACAGAGGAAAACTCAAAAGAGGATACAAACATGATGAAAGGAATGGTTTGGCTTGGAACAGGCTAGGATTGGCCTAATGCAGCATACGGTGAATGTATAATGTCATAGAGCACAGCCACATGAGATATGTACCCCTAATTTTGGCTCTTGCTTTACAAAAGCAGTGAGAATATTCGGCAGAAAATAGATTTTTTAAAAAAAACATGATTGCCAGTGTGGGTAAAGATACCAGCTTAAATATACTAATACAACCACACACTTTTGATGAGTTCAATCTGGTGAAAGAAACTAAAAATGTAATAATTTTACGCACGTCAGAATAGAAGAGATACAAAAGGAAATGAACTCATGTATCGAACATTATACATACATCTGTAACAGCATATTAAAGCACGCCCCAAATAAAAAAGAAAAAAGTAAGCATTTTACATTTTTTATTTTCGAGTAAATATTGTTAGCTAGAGGTACTTACCAATTTTTCTACAGTCCCAGTAGCACCCCATGCCCCTGAATTTTCAGACACAGGTTCAGCAAACCGGGATAAGTGCGAGCTACCAGGTCTTGTTTCTGCACTACGAGGACGCAGAGATGTCAGTGTTGTTTGGTTTGATGTTACTGCCCCAGAAGCTGATGATGGCCTAGAACTCTGTCCCCATGCATTATTAACCGGCTCGTAAGCTCTATCGCTACCGGCAGTTGATGGTCGAGTGCCACTTCCACCAGATGAAGGACGGCCACTGAGACAGCTTGGTGAACTGCCACCACCATCATTATTTGGAGACAGCGTTGATGAACCCCATGGATTTGATGCAGAGGATGATGATTTACTTCCCCAGCTAAGGGTACCCCTGGCAAGTTAAAAAGCCATTTTAAGGATATATTCAAGTGACATATAAACCACAATAATCAGGAAATAAAAAAATGGCATAAAAAATTAATACTGAAACAATAGAAAAGGGAGTGCAGAGAGAGAGAGAGAGGGATGGAAATCTTACTTGGGAACAATTTCTACATTTGGATCCAGACCATGATTTTCTAACCTTAATACAACAGAGAAAAGACATGAAATCTCAGGGGACGCAAATGCACCTCAATAAAGTTGAACTAGAACTAATTCAGAAGGAAACCAAATACCTTTGGCTAGGTAAATTAATAGGTTTTGGAACAGCAACTTTTCCTAGAACAGTCATGCCGCCTCTTCTGCCAGAAGAAGCCCACCTACAAACAGTATACACCATTAGAAACTTCAGAAAAAACTTCTATTATTTAGAGGCTTTTTATTTTTGAATAAAAGATGCATCAACTTGCAAAGTTATAAAGGCCAAACACAACTCACAACAATAAATGTCATAAGCAGTAAAGCAAACCACCCAAGTCAGCAATGGAAAGACATTACTTAAGTCAGAAACACACATACACACACAGAGAGATGAAAATACGCTCAATGACTGTAAGAATAGCACAATATAAATAAACGAAAAGTCAAACACCTTAGATAATGACATTATTTAAGCTATAAATTGAACTGAAAAGCACTTGAGATCTACTAGTTTCCTCCCAGCTTAGTACTAATGTCTTTTCTACCATTTCAGAAATAGTCAAAGCTGGTGGCAGTATTTGATCTCTAGTTTGTCAAAACTCTATTCTAATCCCAGCTAACTCAACTCCAGTCTCTAATCTAGCAGATAGGGCAAACTCAAAAAGGTATTTTAGGGAATTACATAACTACAATAGAGTTCTCAGTTCAAGTTGTCATGACACTAAACCCTGGGTACAAATCAATTAAAACAGTATACAGGATGCTAGAGGAGGGCAAAATATGGCATCATACCTTCGCTCTCCGGTCAACATACTTGATGTCATAATTCAATTGTAGTTGCAAGGTCATTAAACAATTTTAACTCAGCCTGCAGTAACAAGAAGACAACAAAAACCATCAATGTGATACATTCCAGCAGACAAAAATCAATAAGAAAAGACTTCTAAGAATTAGATGAAAAGGCACAATCCTCCGTGTGAAATGCAATTCTTATTCTTCAATTTGCAACAAGAGAGGTGTTAAATATAAGGAAAATTATATCATTAAAAAATATAATAATTAATCTCAATTGCACTACTTTAGAACCAACCATCACCAGACTCTTAAATTTATGATTCCATATAGATCTTGATCACAGATAATTAGTAATACACACAATTCATTAAGCCTAAAAAACACAGAATTAACAAGAGAAGAAATGGTTATCCCGTGTGCCTGCTGAAAGGGTCTAAAGCATTGATTCAATGATGAGGACAAACTGTCAGTCAAACTTACAAGCTTTTACAATTTCTGGATGGATGCATACGATCAAGACACATCTTAACCCCCTCCAAAAAAAAAAAAAGAGTTTGTTAAGCCCATCTAAAACATCTTAGTCAAGCTATACATTCTCAATACAAGCAGAATTATTCCAATTTAGGCTCATCTCAGCCATTTCTAGCATCAAAAGAAGAAGTAGCCTATGTTCTGTAAGGGTGAGCCACGTTTTGATATCCATTGCTTACCAATTCCAATGTGACAAATATAAGTAAGTTTGCTACAGCTAGTGATATATACAAACACTTGACTCGTACAATGTCCATATAACTACCATAAATTCCATCATAGACAATCAAATTCTTCTCTGACAAGGAGGGGATGGGTGTTTTACATTATTGTGTTTGCTAGCTTCTCCAACATTGCCACACAACTTTTTCAGTAACTTGCTATATCATCCTTCAGAATGTTCTAGGCTAATAACCAATATCCCAAACTAGACAAAGCTACCGAGACACGGTAGAAATGTAATTACCACGAATTTTACAAAATAAAAATTCATGAGATGCACTCCTGTAGCACCACTCACCTAAATGCTCTCCACCTCAATGCACTCAAACATATATATTGTATCCCTCCTTCATATACTTATAATAATCTTTCCTTTCCATTTGTCCCCCTGGTAAAGCTACATCAAATCAGTATAGAACTATAGATACAAATAGCCAGACCATGACCATCGTAATAACTTCCTCTTGTCTTGCCATTCATCCATCTCAGCATTGGCATTTCATCGTTGTTTAGTGTCCGTACAGTTGCTCCCTAAAACTTTTTCAACCACAACAAAACCCAATATCCAGAACAAAAATAAAAACCTTTACTTCACCCTTCATGCTCCAACATTATATACAACTTGCTGGAGAATGAACCGTGGGTTGCAAATAATTTTGCTCATCTCTGACTAGACCACCAAAACCCCTGCCACTTCAAACTTTCTCTTTCTAATTTCACTAAATTAAAGTTCCACGATGAACTACATCTGCTCCAGAAAAGAAAAAGAAAATGCACTCCCAAACTCGACATGCTATTCCAAAACCAAACTTGTATTCAATCTTCTATAAAACATTCCTGACAGTGTTGATCACTGAACCAAACCTTACAGTGCTCTCAGATTGCCCCCACCGAACACCACAAAGCCAATACATAAAACCCAATTAAGGTAACAATCAAACAACCAAAAGAAACTATCAAACAAAAACGCAACACCTTCACTGCCCCAATACAATTAGCAATAAATTAAGCACACTGCATAAATCTTACAATAAAAAATCCCCTACTGCTCAGATAAACCATCAGGAGACCATAAAAAAACCTCACAACACATTTACATGTAAATTCAAAGTAGCAAAATTGCTTGAGCTTTGTTTCTATTTTCCAGTTATTTTCTTTTGCTTCAATTTCTCAGGAACCAAACGCGCATAAATCGATAAGAAAAAAAATAAAGTTGAGATAAAATTCGACAGAGGTAATGACTTGCCTGAGAAAGAGATAGGTTTAAACGTGTTTGATGAAACCCTAGAGATAAAAAGACTCGCGGTTTTAGAAGAAATATGGATAGACGAAGGGATCGAAACCTGCCGGTGCTCGAGAGATCGCCGGAGAGATTAGAGGAGGAGAGAAGAGAGATCTGTGTGCGATTGGAGCAACAGATTGCGCAGTGTGTTAAGGTTTTTCAGATCGGAGAAGGAGAAGAAGAAGAAGAAGAAGAGGAAGAGGAGAGCTAAAGAAGAAGCGAGTTCGGGCGAGTTGGGCCTGGTGTATTAATATACGACCCTTCGAAAAAATACATGTACAAAAATACTAATAAATATAGAAGATATAGATTTAATTAAAATATATTCTACATATATAGAAAATATACTGAGAAGTAAAATTAAATAAATTAAAGAAAACAAAAGGAAAAAATACAAATGGTTACTCTTTTTGGCATGAAATGGATAAAATATAAAATCTTGTATGAATTGTATATGTAATTATCAAAAGAAGATGTATTTGTGTGTGTATAAAAAATATTGTATATGTGTAGTATTGGTCATGTCTATCACTATCAAAGACTCAAAATAAAATACTAATTAAAAGAAATATGATTATCCATAATCATTTGTGTTAGTATATGTTACCATTTTCCATAATCATTTGTGTAATATGTTAAGCATTTTATTAGTCATTGGTTATCATTTGTGTAATATTTTCAGATATACTGTATTTTTCAAATAAATGATTAAAAATTGTCTTCAATAAAAGTTTATTGCTTAAATTATTGGAATCAATAAGGATGTTAGTTTTAGACTAAATGATATCCAATAGTTATGGTAAATGATATTGCTTGATCACTCAGTTGATTGAAAATAATAATAATAATAATAATAATAATAACAAACATGAATAAATGAATTGAAGATGATATGTCACTATAATAAAATCCTTAGCATATAAATTTGCTAGCATTCACAATGTACGAGTAAATTTGTATGTAAAATATGATCTGAACAGTATTTTACGATATGCAAATGAACTTGAAAGTCAAATATAACTATGACAATATAGACGTTCTTGAGTCATACTACAACAATGTACATGTTAGTGGACAACATTTATCACGAGTATGTAGTAACCTTCTCTGCTTACTGCTTACCCATTTTATAAGCTAAAAATGAAAAACAATCATAATGACTAAATAGACAACAAAATCAATAAAAATTGCAAATTACTTGTAAATTGTATGGATTGTGTAAATTGTAAGCTAAAATTGAATTTTTTTATTATTATTATTAAGAATGAAGCCTCCAA
>JAYMTT010000791.1:0-11443 GCA_036898025.1 Hypseocharis bilobata
TCATTCATTTCTACTTTTTTTGTTCTGGGTTTTGAAAAAAATAGCTTTTTTTTTGGAGTTGTGTTTTGTGTGTTTAGTTCAGTATGGTGGTATTGTGTTTGGTTGCTGGGAATATCATGAGGGAGTAGAAAAGTTAGAATTTTGAATCATGGGGTTTGCTTAAATATGCTCAATTTGACTTTTTGGATTGGTTGAGATTGAAGGAAGAAAGCATCCATATTGTCTTTCAATGGTTGCCCCATTTTTCTGTTATATGATGTATTTGATTTTGCTCTGTTTGGTTAGGGAGAAAATGTGGAGGAAAATAATTAAGATGTTGAATCGAACACTTTTCTATATTGTATCTGAAACTAGGAAGGTGTACTCAGTTCAAATGAGGTTTTTACAAGTTTGATATGCCAACGTTAAGTCAAGTAATCATAGAGAATGCTAATTGGCAATGAGAGATATTCTCGGCAACCTTTTCCATTACTTGTATTTTCCATGGCTCTAAAAGGAATCACTTTTGAAGTACTGCATCCAAAGTTCTCTTTGATGCAGGCTATGAGAGGTATTGTCATATTTGTTAAATCAACGAGTCGCACTTGGTTGGAAGTGTTAAGCATATCAATTCACTGTATGGCAATGTCGTTTATCTTTTGTAATTGTTGGGTTATTGTTATGACCAACATTGCCAAGTTTTTAAACTTTACTTCACCAGAGCTTTGCTTTAGAAGGTATGCTACTATCTCTAACTCCATTGCCCCAGTCCTTGCCTCCACCACCATCACCTAATTGCCACCATTATAATGCGATGCACATTTTGACCACTGCCCTTGCTAGTTGGGCCTCCATCTGAGGTTATTTAAGCAACTTGTGTGGTCAGTCAATATATCTTTCATCGAAGGCATGTGCGGTTATACTCTAGCTCATCATGTGAAGGGTATTCTTTTATTCCCCACATCACTTTCAAAAGTCGCGATCCTTTGAAACTTGAGTGAGATGTGTAAGTGTAAAAAGATATCATCTTCTTCTTCATCAATTCATGTAAAGCTCACAAGAAATGCCTCATGTAGAAAGTCCTTAGCATGGTAAAGTCTGTATGTTACTAATATGTAGCTTGCAAGCAGTATGCCTGTCTGGTCTTCGGTGAAGATACATTGGTCATAAGTCTATCTCTGATACGTTTATGTTATTTTCTTGTTGGCATGCTTTTGGACTTTCTTTTCTTAGTTATCTCTAACTATTAACTGTTCATTGTTTGTAGGCAAGCGTGAACCCTCAGTTTGAGGTACAGTCTACTGATAATATTATTGGGCATGCAAGGATTCCTACAACTAGTCAAAGAAAGACAAAAATAGTATGTACAATTGGTCCATCAACGAGCTCACGCGAAATGATATGGAAACTTGCAGAAGCTGGTATGAATGTGGCACGTTTAAATATGTCACATGGGGACCATGCATCACACAAGAAAACCATAGATCTGGTTAAAGAATACAATGCTCAATTTGAAGACAAGGTTATTGCCATAATGTTGGACACCAAGGTATGGTGGTTGCTAAAAAGTTTATTACACGTCTTCACTAACTAGTTTTCTATATAATGATCAGTTAGAATTATTAGAAAATATCAATTGATAATTCTTGCATTTGGGTTAGACCTTGTCCGTTATCTAAAGTGGTCAAGACTTAAGATAGATCAAAATCTCATAAATTTAACTTCACTCTCTCTCTCTCTCTCACACACACACACACACACACACACACAAATTTTCTTGCTTTGGCATATTTTTTAATAGTTTTTTGCTATGGATTTTGTTTCATTTATCTAATCCAGCACTTCGGTTAGGATATTTCTGAAACTTGGAATTGCCTTTCTTAGGATTAGTATTAGAATTTTCAAGTATTAGCTCATGTTGGTGTTCTTAAAATACACTACCTTAGCATTAAAGAATGCAATGAAGATATTTAGTGATTGAATACCAGCACAATAATATATCCATGTTTTCAATTTCTTGGGTATACTCATCGACTGTTTGATTTGGATTTACTTGTTTTATATTCCTTGTTATACTTATTTTGGAATTGAAAATTGATTTTTGATGCTTGTCTTTTCCTGCAGGGTCCAGAGGTTAGAAGTGGAGATGTACCTAAACCAATATTGCTTGAGGAGGGGCAAGAATTCAATTTCACCATAATAAGAGGAGTCAGCACAGAAGACACTGTTAGTGTAAATTATGATGACTTTGTGAATGATGTGGAAGTGGGAGACATGCTGCTGGTGGATGGTAAGCATAAATGTCTTTCTCTGGTGCTCAGTTGTTCATGTGCCAAATAATATTAGGACTCTATTTATATATTTATTAATTTTTTTTAACCCCTTACTCAATACTGATTGTACGGTTATTGTGCATAATATTATGGGAATTCATAATTTCACAGTGCTGAGTTTAGTCACAAACAAAATTTTGTAACCGATATTGAGTAGCAAAGTATCTGATGCTCTAAATTATCAATTTTATATGGAATGATGTTTATTTGAGTTTCTAATTCATTTTTCCACTGCTTTTATTTGAGTAACAAAGTATCATTTTTCCGCTGATATTGAGTTTCTAATTCATTTTTCCGCTGCTTGTTCATGAGACTGAGCCATTTTCTATGTTTGCTAGGTGGAATGATGTCATTAGTAGTGAAGTCAAAGACAAAAGATACAGTTAAATGTGAAGTAGTTGATGGTGGAGAACTAAAATCAAGGCGACATTTGAATGTACGAGGAAAAAGTGCAACTCTGCCTTCAATAACAGGTATTTTCTGATTCAAATGTTAACAATGTTTATTTGAGTTTCTAATTCATTTTCCACTGCTTTTATATGCAAATAGTGTGTAATAACCAGTATTTTTTTTCTTCTGTTATTTGTATTATCACTTTTACAGACAAAGACTGGGAAGATATTAAGTTTGGAGTGGACAACCAAGTTGATTTCTATGCTGTCTCTTTTGTGAAGGATGCTAAAGTGGTCCATGAGTTGAAAGATTATCTGAAAAGTAAGTATATTTTTCTCAAATTTAATTTACTATCCTGAGTTAACAGTAATCGGGTCCTAAGTTTTTTCCTTGTTCCTCATGAGGCCATTATAAATATCTTTTGTAGGATGCAATGCGGATATTCACGTGACTGTGAAAATTGAAAGTGCAGATTCAATACCAAATCTTCACTCAATAATTTCTGCATCTGATGGGGTTAGTTAGTTGGTTCTCAATATCCTTAGAGAGTGGAATATCAATTGCTTACATTTTGAATCTTTTTGTAATGCTTTTCTCTCTTTCTTGGTTGAGCCAATAAACAGAAAAAAAAGAAGAAAAGAATTCACATGACACAATTCAAGAAGGGTATATATTGTTGTGATAAAAGCATCACAAATTAAGAGAGAAAATAACTAAAGCCTTCAGGAGAGAGAAAGTCAGGAAATAACACAAGGAAAGAGTTTTGTATGGGCGTCAAGGACATTTGAGTCCCATAATTTTGAAGTTTCTTTTTTGTTGCAGAAACTGCAATTAAGTTTTTACTTGGTCACATGCTTAACCGCTTACCTCAGATTCAACAATAGAGTGCCTAAGTTTGCTTTTAACCTTCTTAAAACTCCATCCTACAAGAACAAAGTGACATGACCGCCATTTTTAGGAAATCTTATGCACACTGTTTGCCCGGGTTACTTGAAGTACACAGACCAAAGCTATGTTTCAGAGTTTACAGGAGATGTAGGATTCAAGCTCTATACAATGGGGAGTATTAATTGGAGATAATGTAAAAGGCGATGATTACTATATTACCCTTTTTTTCCCCTTGGGTACACCTATGAGAAATGAATGGTGTAATTCTGCCTCTTGCTTGTTCTACCACTTGCTCAAATTGCCTTTGTTTTCCTTTATATTCTTAATTCCAAAGGTCTGCTTGAAACTGAGGAGGTTTCTTCGTTGTGAAAGGACAAAGTTGGGGGGGGTGTTGTGTTTGTCGTGAGATTATTAACACAAATAGAAAAATGGCGTAGGTACTTATATTTTTATTCTACATCAACTTTGGAATAATCCTACATTATCATGGCATCCTAACAACTTCTTTTTTGTTTTGTATTGTTTTCATTTTTATAAATTTTATAGGCAATGGTTGCTCGTGGAGACCTTGGTGCTGAACTTCCAATTGAGGAAGTCCCTCTATTGCAGGTAAATAGATGTGAATAAATGTGCTTCTGCACCGTTTAACTAATCATATGAGATGGAAATTTAAAACAAACTGTTATCACATGTATAGCCAGTCTTGGCACAATTTTCCCCATTCCGTGTGTGTGTAGTCCCGTCTTAAAAATGAGCAATAAGAACATAATTTTACCTTATATTTATTTACATAAGTGAACTTCAGAAATTGGGATTAGACTATGAACTTCAGAAATTGGGATTAGACTATGTTTGCTTTCTTTATATATCTGATTGTTGTGCTACATTTGAACAGGAGGAGATTATTAGAAGGTGTCGAAGTATGCAGAAACCAGTTATTGTAGCAACGAACATGCTAGAAAGCATGATTGATCATCCTACACCAACAAGAGCAGAAGTCTCTGACATTGCCATTGCAGTGCGAGAGGGTGCTGATGCAATTATGCTTTCTGGAGAAACTGCACACGGAAAGTAAGTCAAGTTGGCTCACCTTTCTGGCTTTTACATTAAGTTGGTTCATCTGTAATGGCATATATAATTATTTGATACATATTTTCTCATATCTATGATTCTTTTCTCTTTATCCTTACTCTCTATTTCTTCTGAAACTGTTGATGTTTACTAGGTATCCTATAAAAGCTGTTAACGTAATGCATGCAGTGGCATCAAGAACGGAGTCAAGTTTACCAGTCAGCACTACTCCTCCAATTGAATCTATTGTCCATAAGGTATGTATATATTCATGGCCTTTCCTCATACTTTATGATGCTGGGTTCAGTGAATCTTGAAATAGTGATTTCAGTTGAGTGCTGCAATTTTCTTAATCACCATCAACAACTTTTGTCTTTAATTTATGTTACAAATCTGAGTATTTCTTTGACATTCTTTCACAGAGCCACATGGGTGCGATGTTTGCTTACCATGCCACAACTATGGCTAACACCCTCAAGACTCCCATCATAGTCTTCACAAAAACAGGATCCATGGCTGTACTTTTAAGTCACTATCGGCCGTCTTCTACAATCTTTGCCTTCACGAATGAGTGAGTCCAGATAACAGTGTAGTATAAATATCTGTATTACTTGAGTTTGATTTCTAATATGCTCTGCAACTTAAACATTGATAATTATGTTTGAAAGCATAGAAATTTGGTACACACAAACAGAACATGATGGCTTTTAATTAGAAATGCTTTGCATATGGCCTTAACAAGGATTGATCTCAATTGTTGATCTGAAATTGATGGTTTAATCATTGTGGTGAAGTTACTTAGAAATTTTGGAGGATTGAAGTAATATGAGATTCTATGAGAATGATATTTTCACCTTTCAGTTTTCTGCATTATATTTTATACTGATGAAGACCTGCTTGATTTGCTAAAAATCTGAGATTGAATTTGTATTTGTACTGGAAAAGCTGGTGAAATTCTAGGCTTAAATTCACTTAATTTACTGCATAATAGAGATGCCACTTGGCAAAAAATCATAAATGTTAAGTGAAAATACTGTCATCTTCTCGAACTTGGAATAATTTTTACTCAATGCTTGTGGTATTCTAGTAAAAAATCCGCATATGCACTTTGGTTTTCACTTTACAAGTTAATTTTATAATTGTCGAATGCTTTTAAAATGATTTTTTACTGTATAGTTTTACAAAATAAAGGTTGTTATGTGACATTATCTCATGCTTGGCAGAAAAAGGATTCAGCAGAGGTTGGCACTTTACCAGGGTGTTGTGCCCATTTACATGCAGTTATCAGATGATGCAGAGGAGACCTTCTCTCGAGCACTCAAGTTATTAACGGTTAGTGATTTCTTGATACTCTGATCGCCTTTTCATAGAGATCAGTAGTTTATTCCATTTAATCTCATTGTTGTCTAATTTTGGAAATTGACATGCTTCAGAGTAAGGGCATGTTAAATGAAGGAGAGCACGTTACTCTTGTCCAAAGTGGTGCTCAACCAATCTGGCGTGAAGAGTCTTCCCACCACATCCAAGTCCGTAAGGTCAAAAGCTAATTTTGTACCCTCTGAGGAGGCCTTTTCATAGTTTCAAGTAGTCAAGGTTCAATGGGTTTTTATTTTAATTTTGACAGGTGAGTGATACATAGTATTGGTTATGATTAAGAAATTATAGAAAGCTTCTTGAGTTTGAGAACTACATATATTTGGTATTTGATTGGAATCTTTTATTTATTACAATCGTGTCATCAATAAAAAAATTCTTTAGATATTGCAAGGGCATCCAGGGATCACAAAAATTCTGCAGTTATTGTGAATTAGACTAATACTGCTACTACTCGGTTATGTAACTTCATTTTTCATTGTTAGGCTCTGAGAGCAAATTTTTAGCTTGTGAAACTAGGTTCTCATGAAGATACAGGTTGACGTTATTTGAAGTTTTTCTCCAGAAGGGTCGTTTTTGCTTTATAAATATGAAATTTTATTTTCTATTACGAGTATTACATTTACAGCTTGTCTGGTTGTAGTATATATTAGACTACTAGTCCTCGTGGAGCAGGGTAGAATACATGAACATATACTTTTTCTTATCCCGTATTTGTATTGCTAACAGGAAGCTGACTAATCAAACACTTATACTTCTAGTTGTTGTAAATCTTCCACCAGATATCTTATTTTCTCCAAATTGCATGGATACAATGTTCTTAGATTACTTTGCTGAAACTACTTGTATTTTGTATGGGTTGAGTCAGAATTGTACTAATATAGACGCAACAACTTAGACGATAACAGAAAACTAGCATAAACTTAAAGCTTTCCCAACAATTTAGATATAGGAAAAAGTTTCTAGATTTGGAAGGATAGGGATGAGAGCTACTTTGTTACACACACACCACAGAGATTGCAGACTCATTTCAAACAAGAACACCTTACAAAGACGTATTAATTTACGAAAACAGGTATTAGAACTAACAACAAATGTGAATGAGATTGAAATATTTGATGATCCCTCTTAGGAACGAACACGTCTAGTCGACCTCGAACCCTACCGACATGTGCTGGAAAAAGTAGGATGAGTTAGCTGGTTGTAGGAATGGAGGAAAAATGGGTTCAAAAGAGTTTTTTCTCTGTACTCCACAACCCATTTTCCTCTTTGAACAGAAGCTCTCTCTCTCTCTCTCTCTCTGCACATTTTTACTGCCATCCCATCTCTCTCCATCTTATTTATATATAACTTAGTACCATTTCTCTTTAACATGACTATGTTCTTACCATTTACATCAAACCTCATAGTCCTCTTTCTCATCATTCTCTGCACACTTCCCTTCGAACTTGATACACTTGTACCACTTTGCGCACGCGATGTAGATAACCAGATCAATGGTTGTCAGACACGCTAAGAGGAAGTAAAACCGGTCCAGGTGACCCTTGTTGAGGTTTCCCGGGATCCATCCGGGCATGTGATCCTCAGTTGAGATCTTCATCACCATTGACACGAGCAGGCTGCTCACGTAGTTCCCTAGCGAGATTGATGTCATGCAGAGTGCACTCCCGAAGCTCTTTAACCCGTCTGGTGCTTGCGCGTTGAAGAACTCGAGCTGACCCACATACATGAACACTTCAGAAGCTCCAATGAATGCATATTGAGGAACTTGCCAGAATATGCTCAACTCACTCGACCCGTCGCACTGTATGCAGTCTTTCTTAGCATGCTTCAGCCTGTAAATCTCCACAATTCCGGCTGAGATCATTGCCAGTACTGCTATTACAAGACCAATGCCCATTCTTTGCAGCTCTGTCAACCCTTTACCGTCCTTTCTCAGTCTTCTCACAGTTGGGTCAAGAACTCGTCGGTAGAGGAAGATGAAAGCTGCCACGCTCACAATATCGAAGCTGGACATGCGTGCTGGGGGGATGTGAAAGTTTCCTACGGTAGTCTTCATGACAGCACCTTGCTCCACAAAAAGAGAGGCCATCTGGGTGAAGACCACAGAGTAGATTATGGTACAGAGCCATATCGGGAGTAGTCTCAGTATGCACTTAACCTCCTCGACTTGGGTGATGGGGCAGAGACGCCATGGATGACGAACGCCCTGCTTCTGGTCATCGGAATCCCTTGATGTGATATATGCTGCCTTGTCCAAGAACCTGTGAATACACATAGAATGAACATGAGTCTGGAACTAGTTCACCAAAATCCAATTTGTATGGACATTGTGAATTTGATTACTTACTTGAATCCATGTGTGTGTAGGATGTTTCTACCATTGTTGGAACTCTTCTTCGCATCATCAATGTACAAGTCCTCTGCGTTTTCGGTCAGCTGCACTCTCCATTTCTTGATTGCGGCGACAATGACTTGGCAGAATCTTGAAAGAGGATTGCCAGAAGGCTTGAAGTGCCTGTACCTTGGGGTCCCTCCAAGGAACAAGACCAGAGCTGCAAAGGCAGAGCCGGTGGACGCCCAGAAACCAAGAGCCCACATCCCCTCATCCTCAAAGTAATCCAATATGGTGTTGGAGAAGAGGGAGCCAAGGTTGAGGAACAGGTAGAAGTAGCTGAAAAATGCTACCTTGGAGTGAGCCTCCTTGTGGTCCTCCTCATCAAACTGGTCAGCCCCAAATGTAGCAATGTTAGGCTGGTACCCTCCATTCCCCAGGGCCACCAGGTAGATTGAGAAGTAGAACAGCCCAATCTCGAGCGTCGAGTGGGTCCCGCACAGAGTCAGTTCATTTCCACAACCTTTGGGTCTGATGAGGAACATGTATGATGACAGTGACAATGATGCCAAACCCTGTAAATATCACAAAAAAGACCATTAGCTAACCATTCTTGTTTGGTTTTTGAATGTAAATATACAAAATTTTGTAACATGTTTAGTTTAGGCACTTACTATGACAAAGATGACCTGAAATATGGCACAAGTTTTGTATCTTCCCCAGTAGGAGTCACTGAGGAAAGCTCCCACAAGAGAGAAGATGTAGACAGTTCCAGTCCATTTGCTCACACTGTTTGCTGCCTCAGCATTGTTTTGCTGAAGCACCCTTGTCAAGAACAGTACCAGATTCACTCCAACTCCAAAGAAAGCCAGAGTAGCCAGACCTTGATTCACTGATTCATGATCCATCAAATCACATTAAGCAAATTAAGCCCAAGAAATCACCATCATTATAGGTCAAGAAACCTACTATATCATGTGGTTTGGGGGTCATGAAAGAAGCAACAAAAATGTAACATTGCTAATCAGAAGAGTTGAAAGCAAGAAATGGGTAGTTCCTCTTTAGGCAGAAAATGAAGCAATCAATCAAGATCAAGAATCATCAAAATAATGCCCCATTCATGACAGTTAGATCAAAACAGTTGCAAATTATTAAACCATGTCATTGTCATGTGCATTGTGCAGTGAATGGAAGGGAAGGGGTTGTGTATATTTAGCTACTTGACAAGGTGCGCACTAAAAGCAAGAGTTTTCATGGAACCTCTCTCTATACAAGCAAGGTGTGCACCAGAAAATGCAAATTTTCTAGAAGGTAACAAAGAAAGAAAATGAATGAAGTTGCAGTATTGAGCTATATGCAACAATAGTGTGACTAATTAAGACCATCCATTTGACAATAAAATGATCCTTCATATAAATGGTTCCTTTTTCTCCACTAAAACCATAGCTTTTTTTTTCTTCTTCATCAAATTGGTATTTTTTGTATTTTTCCTACACCATTTCTGACCTTCCAATTTTTATGTAACAAAATTTCATTTCAATCTTTAACGGGTAATGATCTAATCAATAATTAGAATAGAGTTGTTTTTAAAAGTAAATCTATTTTAGGTAATGAAAATTGATCAAATAATATGGGTAAGTGAAGAGAGCACAAACATACATCTTAGCTAAAGAAGTTAAAAAGTTTTTTGTTTTTTTCTTATGCTTTTTGGAAAAGAAAAAAAAGATGACAAAAATAGAAGAAGAAAAATTTGTGGAAAAAAAGCAATGAAATGGGACAAAAAGTTGATAAAAATGCTAGTTGATATATACATCAAAGATGGCATATCATAATAATCAGTACTACCTTATAAGTTTTTGTCCAACGTCCCATTTTGGGATGCCTAATATTAGCACATAATTTTATTAAATTTACTCAATTATCCTCATATAAATGATTTTACTATTTACATTTTTGCGTTGAATAAGGATAAACTTGGAAAATAAGTTAAAAAAAGTTAGATTTCTTATGTATATTAAAATTTAAAACTTATGAAATGGAAGGAGCAGTAAGCTCTAACGATCAGTCGGAAAAATAGACAAATGCTTTAAGACGAGAAAGATAAATATCTTTGCTTTTGTTTCAAGAACTCTACACGAAAAAATGGTCCAATTAGTCAACAACACAGCGAGAAACTCTTTGTTTCATTCTCTACTGCACCATTAGAAGATAAAATTTTGTTTTCATTCAAGAAAAAGATATTATCATATTTTTCTCTTCTTTTTTATCACGGCGCTCTATCTCTTTTCATTCTTAACTTATAAGAAATTTGTCAATTGAATTAGCCGAAGGAAAAAAAAAACTCAAATCTTATATGTCATTCGAATATTTCTGTTACTAATCGGTATTCAATTTCTTCGGGACTTAACTTTAACGTCGTTTAAATCATTAATTAATTTTGTCAAAGACACATTAATTCAACTCGAAAAGACCAAAAACGAAGTAATCATATCTTCTTTCTTAACTCTAAATGGTAAAACCTAAAAAACATAGGAGAATTGATAACCATTTATTTTTCTTGTACGAGTTGAATCAACTGATATCACACATAATTTCACGCTAGCTTAGATTAACACAACACGTGTCATGAATGGTGATTACGTGTCAGACACGAATTACTAGAGACACATGCTTTCGTCACCCTCTAGTCTCTCTCCCCCCACCTTTTTCTTCCTCCCCCAGGTGTCGCCTAGTGCGAGTATCTGGGTACGGGTTAAAGCCAGCAACGAAGAATCCATTTTCTCTTCTCTCTCTCTGTGGAATGTGCATGATTCATGAATCATGTTTTTGGCTTTGGCTGGATTTTGAAAAAAGGCCTCCGCCTCAGCATGCAAAGCAAAACACTCTGCAACACTTGGTCTGGTTGTGGCTGCCGAGCCCTACACGTTACTAGCTAGCTGGGAGTGTTTTTTTTTTTTTTACACATAATTGTCCTTTTTCTATCTCTCTTTAATTTTCTTGGATTCAACATCATATATGGAGCCAAAATATGAAACAAATGTATAAAAAACCTCTCTCTCTCTCTCTGATA
>JAYMTT010000792.1:0-11443 GCA_036898025.1 Hypseocharis bilobata
GTCTGCCTTCTCTCTTTGAGTCTCTTCCTTCTATTGCCGTCGTCGGCGGCCAGGTCTCTCTTTCTCTTTCTCTCTCTCTCTCTGTATATGCAAATGTGTTGTTGTTATGTGTACGGTTTTTAATTTTTGATGTAGATTCTGTAGTTGCTGAGATACGCACAATGTATAGGTCGAATCTGTGTTTGTATGGTTGAATTTTTGGTTGTGCGAAGTCTAATTTCTGTTTGTTTAAGTTACCGGACTGTGTAATGTGTTGTGTTGGAGTTTCTGTTTGGTTTATTTTGTGGAATGTTTTGATGTTGAATGTAGAGTTCTGGAAAATCGTCGGTTCTGGAGAGCATTGTTGGGCGAGATTTTCTACCCAGGGGATCAGGTTAGGGTTTCTGCATCTTGTTTTGTTGCTTGGTTTGTGCTGATACTGTTTTTGACCCTGTTTGGAAGGGGAGAAAATGGAGGAAGGAAAATGAAAGTAAGGGGAAATAGAATGTGCATTCTTATGCTTTATTTTTTATTACATGAAAATGGAATAAGAATAAGTGGAATGAGTCAAATCTAGTTGTGTGAGGTGTACTTTCAGTGTTTTTCTTCTTGGGAGAAAAACTTTCTGAAACTATCTTTAGGAAATCTTTTGAAAATGTAATCGGTTGGCTAAACAATGATAATGTTTAGAGGAAAATTGCTTGATGAAAATGGAAACAACTTTGAAAGGAATTGTTGGAAAATGAAAAACAGATTCATCAAACCAATTGGTAGTACATTTTCTCGGTAATCTAACAGAGCCAAGTGCTCTGTTTGGTTGATAAGAAAATGTAGGAAAAGAATGTAGTATGAGGAGTGAAAACCGTTACCTATGTTGTGTTTCAACTTTCATGACTATTTTGGCCTGTGTAAGAGTCAAATATGAACTGGATTCATTTACTATTATCTGGCCTTGATTGGTTAAACTCATAACATTAGAGAGCATGACAAGAGAACAAAAAGAAACTAAAAAAGGAATACTGAAATTTCTTTGAAAATCATGGGATTTCTCCTCAAGTTTCAGTGCTTTGATGGCTCATTTCTCATTATTTTTGTGGAATTCTTAGGGATTGTAACGAGGAGGCCTTTGGTGTTGCAACTTCACAAAACAGAACTGGGAGACGAGGAGTATGCAGAGTTCCTTCACTTGCCAAGAAAAAGATTCACAGTTTACGGTATGTCAATTCTTATGCACATTTTGCAACATGGCTTGATCGTTTGATGTATTTGGGTGAAGCATATGATGGGATTATGTTATGATGAATGATTGAATGAGTGTGCTTTTCTTCTTGCCAAGTATTTTTACTATGGTTGATAAGGAAAATGAAAGCAGGAGGTTGGGTTAGTTGCCAAACCGTCTTTGCTGCTATAGATACCATTGCTACCCACTGTTACTGTAGATACTGTTTTCTACTAGTTATTAGTTATTACCTTTAAAATTCGTATTGCTATCTTTATCAACATCAAAATCCCATTTGTATCTGCAAACTACATCGACAGTTTCTCTAGCTTTAATAAATATATTTTCGTTAGCTCGAGTGCAAAGGATGTTTGTTTTATTTGATTGTATTAGTCTTCGCATATTCCCAAAGTTGTGCACATCTTTGCCTTGTACTTTAAATAATGTTTTAGCATGTAGTTTTATTTATTTATAATCATTAAGGTAGAAGACTGAATTTGCAAGGTAAGAATCCTTGTTTTCCATTATATAGCTTTTAACCTTTTAGTCTCTTTCTTGTGTAGTTATTTAAGCTATCGATCACAGAAATCATGTTATGCATGTAGGAAGAATGATGCAATATAATTTTATGGGCGACGTAAAATGCGGATGCAACTGGAACTGATTATTTTGACCATCTTATATGCAGCTATGGTTCGGCAGGAAATTCAGGATGAAACTGATAGAATCACTGGGAAATCAAAGCAGATTTCTCCTGTTCCTATTCATCTCAGTATCTACTCACCAAATGGTAATAGAGTATGGAGTGGAGTTAGGTGGCGAAGTTTATAATATTCCCTTATTCTTTTCTGGTGCATAATTTATTTGGCTGCATTATTATACAAATGGATTTTCATTTGCCTGTTTTTGGTGTTCCAAACAACAAATAATGAGCCACCAGAATTTTATCTTCTTTTTAATTTTTGAAGTGCGGTCGGATTTGAACCCACAGCATATCTGTCCATGATGATTCTACTTTTCTTAACATGTATTATCTTTTAGTGGTTTTCGACATGCCTATACTGCTTGGTTGTCAAGCGTAGCTGCATTTTGCTTATAGCATCTGTTATGTTCCTCGATATATGGTTTTCCTCATGGCTGGTTAATCCCTCCTCCTATTATCTCACAATCATGGTTTATCTATTGGCAGTTGTCAACCTAACATTGATAGATTTGCCTGGCTTAACAAAGGTTGCCATAGGTATACCTCTTTTGTTATCCCTTTCTCTCCCTTCCAATTGGAGGTGCTTACCTCCGAGGTTTACTTTTTTATTCAGTTTGTAAATTTGAAGTTTTTGTTTCTGACAGAGGGACAACCTGAGAATATTGTTCAAGACATTGAGAACATGGTTCGTTCATACATTGAGAAGGTAATAGAAAACATTTTGAGCATTCTATAGATAAGTTATTACTTAACGGAGGAAATTTCAGTATTGATACTTAGTGCACCGAGTTGTGCCTATTTTGAATGTCTGTGTATTATTTATAGAATACTGATACTTCATCCTCTGTTTTAAGTTGTAAATTTATAATTCAATGGTGGAAAACTTGGAACCAAGGAAATAATGTTGAGATTCTGAAGTAGGTATCATAATGATATGTTGCATATTAAGTATGTGTATTATCCTTGTTTTAGTGAATAAATCTACTTTTCAGTTTGCTGCTGTGTGTTTTCTGATCATTTAGTGCTAATAGTTCCCAGCAGCAATTCTTAGGGGCCCTATAGAAGGGCTAAGCATTTCTTATTAGTTTGATAATTGCTCAGCATCCATTATTGTAGTGATTTCTTTCTCTTAATCTTTGATTAATTCCTCTAGTACTTTCGCATCTTATAAAGAATCAAAGTCAAGTTTCTTGTATCTAGCAGATAGTGCCCAAGTTTTGAGTGTATGGAGCATATTCACTTTAGCTGGTTTTTAATTTGCTGCTTTACCCCCCTATGGTATCTTCTTTATTGTTTCACTTTTTAAGATTTTTGTTGCTGGCCTTTGATTGAGTAAATTGTCTAATTTCAACATTATGCTTTGTAAATTTGGTTAAATATATTCAAAAGTTGTTCATGAGCTTAATTTTATTCTGTAGCCAAACTGCATCATTCTGGCCATATCTCCTGCCAACCAAGATATAGCAACATCTGATGCTATCAAGCTCTCCAGAGAAGTTGATCCTGCAGGTATATTTTCTGCAATTTTCTTACTTTGATATGGCTCATCATACCATTTTTATGACTCTGTTTCTGAATGACATGCTTTTATATATAACCTTTTCCTAGGTGAAAGGACATTTGGTGTGTTAACTAAGCTTGACTTAATGGATAAGGGAACAAATGCTTTGGATGTAAGATTTTCTTCTTTACTAATGTTTTCAGCTGTGAATTCATGAGGGTTAATACAGTTTAGCAGGCAATGCCTTTTGAAGATGTTTAGTATTTCATTTTAGTTGAATCTGCACTACAAAATCATTAATATGTGTTTTTGCTTCCTTGGAAGGTCCTTGATGGAAGATCTTATCGACTTCAACACCCTTGGGTTGGAATAGTAAACCGTTCTCAAGCTGATATTAATAGAAAGGTTGACATGATTGCTGCTCGGCGGAGGGAACGTGAGTTCTTTGCTTCTAGTCCTGATTATGGACACTTAGCCAGCAAAATGGGCTCAGAATATCTTGCAAATCTTCTATCAAAGGTTTTGTTTATCCTACATATTTGCCTTCTTTAACCTTTCGTTTTCCTATTTCTTTATGGAATGGCTGGTTACTCTTTCGGATTAAATGATTGCAGCATTTAGAGTCTGTGATTAAAGCTCGCATACCAGGCATTGCATCTCTAATTAACAAAAATATTGAAGAACTTGAAGCAGAGTTGGACCGCCTTGGTAGACCTGTTACTGTTGATCCTGGGGTAAGAAGTCTATGGTTGTGTATTTTAGCTATTGATATTGGCATATGAATTCGATCTAAGATAATGACTAAAATTATATTGCTTGTGTATATCAGGCCCAGTTATATACTATCTTAGAGTTATGCCGTGCGTTTGACCGAGTATTCAAGGAACATTTGGATGGAGGGTAATATGTTGCGCTTAATTCTCCCCCCAGTCTGTTAATGACCTAGCTCCTATGTACTGCTAGATGCAAAGAAAAACAAGAACAAATTCCTTTTCAGTACATGGTTTCAGGAATTTATTTTATGATTTCTTTTTTCCTTTCATATCCTGAAAATTTCATAATCAATTAAAATTTTTGGAGAGAAGCCCTTCAGGAAAGACTATCACTTCACTACCAAAGTCCAGAGACGATTCTTTCTGTTGTAAGCTTGTAGCTGTCTGTATGTGCTTTAGTACAAGCATGATTAGATGGTTGCTGCTTGCTATTATATTGCATGTTCAAATTTCTTATGCTCCGACAAGAGTTATCTGGTAATATCTGCTACAAGAGTGTCAACTCTACATAACTATTTCTTTCTTCTTGTTACTTTTCAAATCTCAGGCGACCTGGTGGTGATAGGATTTATGGGGTTTTCGATAACCAGCTCCCTTCTGCTTTAAGGAAGCTTCCATTTGACCGTCATCTGTCACTGCAAAATGTAAGAAAGGTGGTCTCAGAGGCAGATGGGTATCAACCTCATCTAATTGCACCTGAGCATGGCTATCGACGTCTCATTGACAGTGCACTCAATTATTTCAGAGGCCCAGCTGAAGCTTCAGTAGATGCTGTAAGTGCTTTTGTCCTATAGTTATTATTTTTATTTTATTTTATTTTTCTGATTTGGCCTTTTGGGTAAGGATATTTCTTGCTTTAGATCATGGTGAGTTCTGGTGGTTCATGTTTGAGTCTGTGTATGGCCATTTTCATCAAGTGAGCTGTTCACTATAGAATATAGATCCACGGACTGCAATTTTGGCTTATGGATACCATTTGAGTCTGGGTATAAAAAAAAAAATTCCATGGAAAGATGGTTGTTAAGAAACCTTATAAATATGAATGATTTAATTGATTTAATTTCATTTTCTGTATCATTAGATGCAAAGTCATTTAGAAGCAGAATGCAGCCACTGCAATATAATGAAGTTTAGACAATGACGTAGCCATAAGTTTATCATTTCTTTGATCTTAATAGTCATTTTAGGTTCAATGAGTTTACTCACATTGTTATTGATTTAAAAGCTTCAGAGAACTTACTGTGCATTCTACTTTGGTACTGTATCAGTTTTTAGTGAAAACAGTGTACAAAACATGTTTGGTCTATTCATGGATAAGCAGTGAATGTTTTATGAAGAACTAAACCTTCCAAAAGCAAGGAAAAAAATGTAAGACCTTTTTTCATAGTTTTCTGCTTAAATGAATTAAGTTAAAATTAGAAATTTGTGAACTAAAAAATGTAAAAGTGCCAACCAAATGAAGCTCCTTGCATTTCACTAGCTGCAGCCTGCAAATAAAGAAAACATTTTTCTGGAGCAGAAATATTTCACTTGGAAATTTGTTTTCTCTGCTATTAATGTTTTACTTCCATGGTTTGCGAACTTGACCGGTCGTTGAACCTGTAATTTATAGTTAATAATTTGGTGTTGCAGGTTCACTTCGTTTTGAAGGAGATTGTAAGGAGGTCAATAGGAGAAACTCAGGTTTGAACAATGAAACTTGTTGATTTCTATAATAAGAACATTGATTTAGTAATTGTGGAATGATGCAAGTTAATGCTTTGGAATGGAATAGGAGTTGAGGCGATTTCCCACTCTTCAAACTGAAATAGCAGCAGCTGCCACTCAGGCACTGGAAAGGTTCCGTGAGGAGAGTAAGAAGACAACCCTGCGATTGGTAGACATGGAATCCTCATACCTTACTGTAGATTTCTTCCGGAAACTCCCCCAAGAAGTGGAGAAGGGAGGAAATCCAGCTACCTCAAATGCAGCAGATCGATACTCTGAGGGCCACTTCCGCAGGATAGGATCAAATGTTTCATCTTATGTTGGGATGGTTTCTGAGACTCTCAAGAACTCTATTCCAAAGGCTGTGGTCCATTGTCAAGTGAGGGAGGCCAAGAGGTCATTACTGGATCACTTCTACGCACAAGTGGGCAAAAAGGAGGTACTTAGAAGTTAGCTAGTTGCACACAAACACACATGCACAATAGGTTATTTGGTTACTCAATGATTGATGTGTGTGATCTCTTCTAGGGCAAGCAACTTGCACAACTGCTGGACGAAGATCCAGTGCTGATGGAGAGGAGACAGCAATGTGCCAAGAGGCTTGAGCTATTCAGGAGTGCAAGAAATGAGATTGATTCAATCTTATGGGCCTGATGAGATATCATGAATATATAAAAGAGCCCTTGTATAGCCAAATTGGAGAGGTGTAGATGAAAATTAGGTTTCCATGTGTATCTTTTATTGTTCAGAGCATACCTGATGTTCTGTATTGAGATTCTAGGTTGGTCTTTCGCGTCTTTTTTCTTTTCTTAAACTGGTTTAGTATACATTTTGTGGAGGCATTGAAGTATATTGGTTTCATAATATTCATTTTTGTTATCTACCATTTCAGAATTAAAAATATATTTTGATGCAGCCTGTGTAAACTATTAAATGATGCATGAATTGCGTAAAACTAGCTCTGTTTAAATAGTTTTTCCGAGTTTGCTTCCAGATGCACTTCAAGAAGTTCTGTACTGGGATGCTACATGACTTCTGAGACTGCTAAATATTTTCTCAAGTTTCTAGATGCAAAAACCTCAATGAAACAAAATGCAACAATATAATGGCATTGTCTGTACTTATATTCCCTTTTCTATCGGAAAGAATTGAATTATTGTCTCTGCCTCTATACCTTAAAATAACACCGTCTTTT
This sequence comes from Hypseocharis bilobata, assembly GCA_036898025.1. Lineage (NCBI taxonomy): Eukaryota > Viridiplantae > Streptophyta > Magnoliopsida > Geraniales > Geraniaceae > Hypseocharis > Hypseocharis bilobata. The sequence goes on from JAYMTT010000792.1 coordinate 7,078, forward strand.
ATTCAGGAATAGAACAAATTTTGCCACTAGAGACTAGAGGCTAAATATTCATCTAATTGACGGGCCGAAAGCCACTTCAATTTTTATGATAAACTTTAGAATCATTTATCAAATATTGGTAAAGGACCATGAGGATCCTGTAAAACATAATTATTCAAGTGTCAATTAATTCTATGGCAGGAATTTTTATCTTCTTCACTAGAATATCAAGCTTCCTTCTTATCAAGCTTCTCAAGAGCTGCCCACAACTTGGGATCATCATAATTCTTTATAAGAAAGGCCGGCTTTGCTTCCCTCAGTAAATGCTCCGGATTTCTGGTGGTTATACCGACAACAGGCATCCCAGCAGCCACTCCTGCTTTTATCCCAGAAACCGAATCCTGGCAAGCATAAATAAAAACATTGTTAAAATTCAAGAAGCCTCCATGAACTTATGACTTCTGAAAGTGTCCAGAAAGAACTCATACCTCGAATACGAAAGTGTGCTCCTTTGACACCTTAAGAACTTCAAGAGCCTTTAAGTAGGGTTCTGGGTGTGGTTTGGCATGCTCACAATCATCCCCAAGAATCACAGCTTGGAAAAAATCTGTGAGGCCGAGAATTGAGATCATGAGTTCAGCATTTTCTCTGGGAGCATTAGTTACCGCAGCTCGCTTCAACCCATGGTCTTCTATCCACTTCTTCAATTTATATAAGCCACTGACAGGCTTCATTTGTTCTTTGACCAATCTGTATTGTCCAATAATTTTTTTTACAGGAGGAGCTTGAATTGAAGTAGGAATTCTAAGTAGATAAGAAGAGAAAATACCTTCTGAACATGGCTTCTTTATCAACCGTGAATTTGAGGCCCCGTTGGAGATCATCGGGGAAGAGTACCTTTGCAATATCCTCGTTATGCTTGCCAGCAATATTCTCAACAAAGAATTCCTCGCTAATTGGAACTCCACCATTGAAACCTATCTGTTGAACATCCCAGCATCAGTTAATCCTGAAGAATTTGTTTTTAACTAACATAATTGCTTCATGGCATAAATTCAGTTGTTTCCTTATTCATTTCGTCGTGGTGTGATATACATATGATTTGTGGAAACAGAAAGATCACGAATCAGACAGTGGATCAATATCTATCTTTAATTCAGAAGTGGAAGAAAAAAGGACTACCTCCAGAAGCATATCACGGAAGGCCTGGTGGTGGATAGGATCGGTATCACATAGAGTTCCATCAACATCAAATAGTACTGCTTCAAGGGGAGCAAGATGAGCAAGGGAATCTTGGCTGCATACAGGAAATGAAGGCAATAAGAACCACATTTATAAACTACTAGTATACAAGCTAATACTGATTAAATGTGGAGTGCATGATGCAAAAACACAAAATTAAATACAAAAGGCGTACAGCTGCAATTCAATCATGAAACTAGCCACAAAAATTACAGGTTTCTTGACCTCAGTCTACACAAATAGGCCACTATTATCTCTTCGGCATGCGTTGTAATATGATGCACTATGTATGCTATGCAGGAAAAGTTGGAATTCCTAGAGAATGTTTGGATGAACACCTTGGGATGCTAGAGAAAATCCAAGAAACAACCTAGTGAAGAAAAGGTTAACCAATAACTAATAGTATAGCAAGTCCTATAATAACAAGGTTGTTCATCTATTAGCACACCTAGTTCACAAAGCAGGAAGAAGGGCGGAAGATAGTTTAGCCAACTAACAGCTAGAGACAACGCAGAACCACTTACAAGACCCACAAACGGCATCATAAGAGTTACTGTGAGGGCCCCTTTAACATAAAAAAAAGGGACTTCTAGCATCAATGCCTTCCTAATACTAATACTGTGATGATTAACAAATAGTTGCATGAAAAGGTAGATTACTCGAGTTCTATTATATATGGGTAGAAATTGATTCTCCAATCAAATAAACAAAAACTTCAGCAATTCTGCAAAACCCCACTGGACGACAAATATATAAAGGTTCACTACAAGCTTGCACTCCTCATTCACAAAAATTTTAAGCATCAATGCCTTGCTTATACTAATACTGTGAGGATTAACAAATAGTTGCATGAAAAAGTAGATGACTATTCACTCGAGTTTTATTATATATGGCATGGGTCAAAATTGATTTTCTAATCAAATAACTTCAGCAATTCTGCAAAACCCCATTGGACAAAAAATATATAGTGACTACTCAGAAAGGTTCACTAGAAGCTTGCACTCCTCATTCACAAAATTTTGATGACAGGTAGGAACTTAACTTAGATTCCTTATAAAACAGTTTTCACAAGGAAGAAACTGAAAAATACTTCATATATAAGCACAAAATCGCAAAGCAAAAACACAGTCCATAGACTATCAAGATGGACCCATAAGATAAACAGATCCTGATTCCACAGAAGACCTCAATATAAACAGCTAAAAACTCCATATCATCTAAGGGTTTGAGTTCAATGTTACTAAAAGTGAATCAATGAAATGTAATAAATTTACTAAAAATGTGGAAATGGGATCATCACATTTGCAACAAAGCTCATCAAATGTCCTCCAATGGTGGCGTATACGAACAAAATTTGAAAAACCCAGAACAAATATCAGATCCAAGTCTTAATAATGCGATCAAATCACAGAGAACCGTAAAAGAAATCACCTGTCTGCAGAATTTTCACCGGATGAAACTGTCATCGTGTAGTGTTGAAGCGAAACAAAACCAACCCGCAATGAATTTCGATCCAATAAATGGGTTTTCGAAAACGGGTATTTGAGAAGAAATCGCAGAGAGGAAGGTGAGTGGTGATGGTGTTTATGTAGAGAAACAGAGAGCGAATAGGAATCTACCAGAGAATAAGAAACGAAAGCGAAAGAGATGCCTGGTGGCGTCACTGAATTTTTTTCAATAAATTACGATTAGTTTCTGACGTACTTGTAATTTACAAATTTTAAAAACTGCCCCATTTTTTCATAAATGTTGTTATTGACCCCTATAAGTTTGTGAAATTATTTGTAGTACTTATTTAGTTATTTTTAGTAAATATTTTTTCCAACAACTTAAGATATTTTTTTTTGATAAAATCTTTCTACAGCTCCGTGAACTTCAACATATTTTGAACTTAGTCTATACACTTAAAAACCTTTTGTTATATTTCCTTACACCGACAATAATTGAATATTTTGCCCATTTTGCATACGTAATGATGAAATTATCGAGTCATCGTCTGAGTTAGTACAAATCATAACAAAATGATTTTCACTTGTAATTAATTGTAATTAAAATTTTACTCTTAATTTTACGACTTCCTCTCTCATTTTTTTCCTCAGTTCTCTCTTCTTACATCAATTCTATTATCTCATATTTTCTCACTTCCTTTCTCTATCGTCCACCCACAACTAAAGCCTAAATTACCACCACCAACCAATGAATAGTTACCTCTTGCCTTTTGCTCTCGTTGACTTGGCATGATAGTTGACATAACAAAATATAACTAGTTTTTAAATTTTTTTTCCCCAATCAACGTCAATATGGGGATTCAAAACAATATTTTTTTTAGTATGAGGTTAAACTCGAAAAATATTGAAATTCATAAGGTATCTAAAAATTTTACTTCTTTTTTTCAGAGGAAATAACAGAAAGATCATTTTCATTGTTTTGTGACTTCAAAATTTTGAAAAAAATAAAAAAAAATTAACTTTTTATCCATATCTTTTAAGAAATTTCGGATGTAACAAATTAGCAACGATGTTCAAATTTTAAAAATAAATAGAATTATAAATGTAAAAAATTTTCCTTTGTAGCCATTATTGAAATAATAATGCTTGTCATTAGCAACCTTTACTAATTAAATTATTAAAGTGAAAAATTGTTTGTGCCATGAAAATTGTAGTAGCAATGTTGATTTTTCAGTTCCTCTCTCTCTCTCACTCTTTTTTTTCTGTTAGTATATTTTTAGAGCAAAAAGCAGAGCACCTTCTGGGGGTCATGAACAAATAAGGGAGAATAAAGGGCCTCTTTGTGATTCTAATAGAATTAGTTCTTCACTTTATTGAAAAACAAGAAAATGAGCGTCCCACATTGTTATTTGTCTCCGTTCTCCTGGAAATTTGGGGAACTTCCACCAATTAGACGACTTGGCAGCCACACGTTTTGTCCTCTAGTACCTTCATTTTCTTCTTCTATAATTTCTTTCGAGGTGAAAGAATAATATTTGACCAATAGGTAAAGTTTCGTTTGAATTATGTAATGTCAGAAGTTTGAATATGTGAAAAAGCACTTATTAATAAAGACAGTTATGTACTTCAAACGAAATTAGTCTCGCATCTAAAGAGTGTAAAAATACTCATAGTTAAGCCAAAAAAAAAAGAATAAT
>JAYMTT010000793.1:0-11436 GCA_036898025.1 Hypseocharis bilobata
TAATCAATCATATAGTAGTTTTTTTTTTAAAATTTAAAATTTTGTTAATTTATATTATTAAGTAGTACTGTAGTATTATTATGATTATTATTTTTATTAATTTAGATTTTGCTTCGTCTTCCTCCCGAGCCCGACGAGAAAGCTAAGCTAACAACAAAAATAAATAAAAACATCAAATTTAAAATAAAAAGCCCAAAATGGACCAAAATCACTAGGACCTCTTCTTCGTCTTCGTCCCCAATTCCATGCCCAATTGTCCAGCCCACTACTACTCGCAGAGGTCGCACGCAGCATAGTCCCATCCTTCTTCTCTCTCCTCTCTCTCTCCCTCGAAACCAAAAAACTCCATAACTCAAAAAGCTCGACACAGGAACGAACAACAAACCATCAACGACCTCAAAATTCAGTTTACAACACGCCAACCCCTAACCAATTCACTGCCTTCATGGCTCGCATTTGCACCCACCTCTCCTTTTCTAGGGCTAATTTGCTTCGTCTTCATTGAGGACTAAATTTTCCCTTTTCAAAACCCTAGGTCACACAAACCATACGTGTTACGCGTCCCTCTACGTCCCCTTGCCGTGCCCTAGCTCCCAATTTCGCTTCTCCATTCTCATTTTCAGGTGATTCTCTTGCTGCTTATTGCTGTTTTGTTCTGCCTCCGAAACCCTAGAATTTTCAATTTGTGCAATTTCGTTGAGGTGAATGGCATTAGGGTTTCGTGTCATGGGCAATTAGCGGGAATTTGATTTTGTTGGGGGGCGTGTTTGTGAGTTTTGATTGAATGCTTGGGGATTTATGTGGTAAGTCGTGATTTTTATTTGTGCATGGCTGCATTAATATGGGGAATAAATGTGAGGTGTTGGGGTACTGGTGGGAAATTTAGCTGCCTCTGTTCTTAATGGGAAGCTAGTGATTCTGAAGTTCGTAGTGGATCTCTTGGAGGTGCCCGGGTATGAATTTTGGAGGGAACTGTTGGCGGCAAGCAGTATGCATGAACTTATTGCTGATTATACATACATTGTAGTATAGGTGTGTTTATATGTTTTTGTATTATGTATACGTGTTTATATATTTATCTATCGTGTATGTTACGACATAGGTGTATTAATTATTGTTTATACAATCATTTATTACTATTATTGGATGTTTCTCTTGCCTCTCGCATTCTTTTTCCATAATGCATTTCCTTTTTAGAACTTGACGGTTCGAAATGGACTGCCTCCCTCTGTAGTGGCAACATTAGTTTAGTACTGAAGACGTAGTTTCCTCGTGTAGTTCAATGTTATTTTGTGAAGTATGCAATGGATATAAGTTGGTAATTAAACAGCATATTATATAGCCATTGGTCATCTTTTGGTGGCAGTGAAACAGTAGAGGGTAATTTAAGGGTTGTTTAGATTAATGACCACCATGATGAGAAATTTTCATGATATTCGTAGTTTTCCTAACTTCATATTCACTCCATGATGGGTCTTACAGTAACATATCTTATTTTTATCTTACAGTGTGCCACACTACAAACTTTCCTTTAATATCTATTTGTTTTATTTAATGGTTGTTCACATTGCATTGCTTTGAAATATGTATTAGTTCATAGAATCTTGTAGGGCATAGTAATGCAATCTGTGTTATGGATGGCATATTTTATGCATTTATCAGGCTGTCTTCTAGGGTCGCTTGGGCATTTAGTTCTTATAGGTTTGTTTTCAGATATTGGGTAGAGCTTGCAGCTAGTGCTGTACTTGAGTCCCATCTTGTTACTAACACATTCATATTATTCTATCATGAGTTCTTGTGCACTTTTGTATTTCTTGAAAAAAGGAAAAAGAGAGATCTTATACGATCTCTTATCTTCTCTCAGACAAGAACATTTATCTCCCATTTCAACAGCATTGCTAATTTGTTGGTAATTTATGTTCTATATTAGCATGTATGTGTTGTAGTCAATTATTTGTGTTATGTGACATTTTTATTATTGTTGTTTTGATTTTAGGAAGTTTTATCATATCCTTGAACCAATGGGAGGAGAAAGCTTGTAGGTATTTGGGGAGGAATGCATGGATGTAGTTCAGGATCTGTTCTCCTAGTAAATGCTGAGGTTGATTCCATGGGAGGAGTTGTTGATGGTGGAGCTGGTATTGGTGTCAAAACCTCTCCACGCCGAGCAGCAATTGAGAAGGCTCAAGCAGAGCTTAGGTGATTTTATCTGATTGCACTTCTTCCATTTAGATATATTTTCTGTTTTCTGATTTAAATATGACAAATTATTATTTGTTGATAACAGACAGGAGTATGATGTTCGTGAGGAAAGGAGAAGAGAGCTGGAATTTTTGGAGAAAGTATGGCTGTATGATCTTCCTCGTGCTAATTTTAAATTCTTTATGTAATTAATCACTTAGAGTAATTTTGTTTGCAGGGTGGCAATCCATTGGATTTCAAATTTGGGAATGCTGCTTCGATAAGTGTCCAGTCTACATCCCTCACAGATCAGCATCCAGAACAATTTGTGACTAGGTATATCATTTTAGTCACTGTCTGGTACTGCATCATGTGTCTGTTTCAGTGAGTTGGTTAACGCTCATTTTTTCTCCTTCAATTGTTGCAGTGAAGCAAAAGGCAGTTTTGCATTGACTGCGTCACCTCACGGGGATTCAGTCGAGAGTAGTGGTAGACCTGGGAATCGTACAGTTTGTGAACCCAATAGTGCTGATAATCTCTTGCTTTTTGATGGTGAAAATGAGTTACGTGAAAGCAAAAAGAACTCCGTACGCCCTGGTAAAAGAAATAATATTGCTCCATCAGAACAGTCTTCCCAGATGGATGGTAGTCAAAATGCCAGGGAATCAGAAGATTCAACTATTTTCCGTCCATATGCTCGAAGAAACAGGTCCAAATCAAATCGTGATGGTGCTCGATCAAGTTCAACTGATATAAATCAGAGTCGTGGTGGTCATGGTTCTTTGGTTGTACGCGGGGGTTCAAGAGATGCAAAGGGGTCGATATGTGAAACAAACAAACCAAAGGATCAGAATGTACCTTCCGTTTCCAATCAAAAGTCTGCAAGTTCAAATGGTGATAAGGTCTCTAAGATTGTAACTTCTGATAAACAGTTGGATATGGAGTTGGACGGTGTGCAGGCTGTAGCAGTAACTAAAGGTCCTGAAAAAGGTATTGTACCTGAAGGTAAGCTGGATGTTATTGCATCAAAAAATCTGATGGATAATCAACAGCCCCAACCTTTACAAGTTGACGATCAGCAAATCCATGTTGATGTGGATCCGCAGCAGCCTGATCTCGATGGGGGAAGAGAGCAGGTGATTTCAGTTGCTCTCGAATGTCCACCTTGTGCAGCTACAACAGCTACAATAGTATCTGAGAATGAAGCTGGTTCTGGCCCAATGAATGGGTTAGGTAACTTAAAAGTAGACAGGAAAAATACACCAAATGAAGTACAAAACTGCAGTGCAGCATTTGGCATGAAGGGTTTAGATTCAGAGTCCTCTTGCACCCAAACTAGCCTATGCTTGGATGTAAATAATGATAGTGATGTGTGTACCAATCAAAGGAGTGTTGGTTCTAATGGAAATTCTACAGAACAAAAATCAAAATCTGAAGGGACGCCAAATTTAGTAGGAGGCGAAACCGTTAAAGAAATAAATGAGACAAAGGCTGTTGGCAGTGGTGCTAATATTAATGAAGACCACCCTACTTATCAGAACCATGCTGGCAATGATTCAATAGTAAAAGTTGAGGAAGAAATACACTTAAGTATGCCTGGTGTGCAAAATGAGGTGAAGCATCCTCCTTCAAATATGGAAGGAGTTGAAATTAATGACCGTGGCATATCAGAAACTGATAAAAAAGTGGGTGATGTGTTGGGTGAAAACTCCAACACCAACAGGGAAAGCTTTTCTACCGGCAGACATCAGATTTCTTTGGACATGTCAACCCGTGAACTTCCTGTGACTACTTCGTTGGTAAAGGATTCTGTGTCTAAACCTGATAATCAAACTTCTTCTGATAACCACTTGAAATTGGCAAACAAGGCACGCGAAGATTCAGTTCTGGAAGAGGCGCGCATTATAGAGGTTATAAAATCTTCACTTCTCTTTTGTAGCCACTGCATCTGCTTAGCTGAAAGGAAGATCATAATATACTTCTTTTTTGAGCTTTTGATTGTCTAACATAATGTAGTAAACAGGCTAAGCGTAAGAGGATTGCTGAGTTATCTGTTGGTACCCTGCCTTCAGAGACTCGTCGGAAATCTCATTGGGATTTTGTCCTTGAGGAAATGGCATGGTTGGCAAATGACTTTGCCCAGGTTGGTTTTGTGGATAAGTTGTACAGTAAACTTGTGTGATTTTTTCTTCTTCTTCTATTTAAGATCGTCTTCTCTGCTATGGATCTACCAATAGGAGTACTTATATAGTAGGTCAATCTAGCAACTATTCAGACTTTTTTTCCTCATTAATTGTGTATAGGAGCGTCTTTGGAAAATAACTGCTGCTGCTCGAATGTGTCGGCTGGTTGCTTCTGCATCTCGGTTGAGGTTTGAAGAACAAAATCAACAGTGGAAGCTGAAAAAAGTAGCACACACCTTGGCAAAGGCAGTTATGGAGTTTTGGTATTCAGCGGAGGTGCTTCTAAGTAGTGATAAGCCAAGTTCTGAGCTAAAAAACTGCAAGTATGATTTGATTGGATCAAGGTGCACTAATGGGAATGAAGCTTCTGAGGAGAAGATTGAACCTAATACGGTATTGACTTGGACCCTCTCTTTTGATCGCTGATTCAGTTTATTGATAGTTGCAGAGTATTATTGATGGCTTTTAGTAATGGTGATTCTCTCTTTTCTTGTTGCTTTCGTAATATTCGGTACTCTTTATCCAATTATTCATTTATACTAGTTGCTTCTTTTCTTTGGTTGCTGGTTATGGTTTCAGTTCGTCAGTATGTTGGACCTTAAATTCAGTATGTAGATTTGTGTGTGGTGAAAGGATAGGAAATTATTTATTTGAAATATAAAGACAGTGATTGAAACAAGAGAGATGTAGATGGGATTTTCTTACAGTAAACATAAACGACTATGCCAACAACACAGATTGGTAGTTTATCTTTTCGGCTCTATGCTTGCTAATTTGAAGTGTGGATGTATGTTGAATTGTTACTTCTTGGACCTGCAGCACATTTAGTTTATATGCTTCTATCACTTTTAGATGAGTTTGCATCTACATTGACTCACATAAGTTGATTGCATTTTATGCCACATAAGCCTATGAAGTTCTGTAAGTATTATGCCGATATGCATGTGTAGATGCACCAGGACTATTAGATTTTCAATATCAGGCATTTATGGGTTGAATTTTTGCACTCTTATACCTGGATATTTTAGTTAAGTGATCTGTTTTCTACCGTATGTTATTAATCAAGGACTGTTCTTTCCTTAGTGCTGTTGGTTGCGTTTTTCTGTTGAGTCTCTTTTTGTTTGTCAAGTTGTGACCTTTTATTAAAAATTCTCATTTTATGCTTTCATTATTCAGCCTGTAGTTTGCATCATATATCTTTACTTGAGGTGCAATATCTTGTTAATTCATGTCTTTTTTATGGGCAGGAGACAAGCAAAGAGTTGGAGCAATCTCCCATGAAGTCTCTTCCTCTTGCTGTTCAGGGATATGCAGTAAGATTCTTAAAATCTACAAGCTCTCCTGTTCCTCCTCTCCAAGCAGAAGCGCCGGCTACTCCTGACAAGATATCCGATACGGGCATCACAGAAATGTCATGGGAGGATCATCTTACAGAAGTATGATCCTGCTTTCTTGTGCTTTAATCTATTTAATAAACTCATCAGGAGGGGTTGATTAGATTCATTGGTAAAAAACCCATCCAGATGCACCTGCTTCAGCTTGCTGGGTGTTATATCTTGAAAAGCTCTAATTACATCTATTTCCTTCGTTGTGTATGATAATTGTTGCGCAAGGAGCATTATGTCACACATTTATTGTTTACTTGGCAGGAAAGCCTTTTCTATACAGTTCCATCTGGTGCAATGGATGCTTACAGAAAATCTATTGAATCTCATCTTGTACAGTCTGAGGTACACTTATTGCATTGATGCATTTGTTTTATGTTTATGTTCTATTTTCTCTCTGACTTTGTTGATAAAATTTAAAAGAAAAGAATGCTGGGATGATGTTACTTAGCGGAGAGGTTGAGTGAATATCTTTATAACAATGAACCTATACATCTCTTTTTCATTGTTTTAACTTCTAATACATAGCATTCATCTTGTATGAAATTCAACAAGATATCAACATTAGTCTCGTTTGTTCATCATTGCTCACATATTGATTGTTTTTTTAGAAAACTTGCGCTACTATGCAAGAGGAAGTTGAGACCCATATGTATGATGCTGTGGCAGGTAATTATGGGACTTTTTGAATTTACACACTCTTTGCTTCTTATCTCATATTCTTTACAAGTCAATCTCAGTTTCAGAATATGGGTACCAAGAGAGTGCATATGATGAGGACGAAGGTGAAACAAGCACATACTATTTGCCTGGAGCTTTTGAAGGTAGCAAATCATCAAAATTTGCCCAGAAGAAACGGAAAAACTTAACAAAGTCATACTCTGCCAGATCATATGAAATGCAAACTGATTTGCCATATGGACACTTGACAACTGGGGCTCAACAGTCCATGCTGATGGAGAACAGGCCTGCCAATAATCTTAATGTTGGCGCAATTCCAACAAAGCGCATGCGTACTGCTAATAGGCAGAGAGTTATAAGTCCTTTCAGTGCTGGAGGTACTGGGGGAGTACAGGCTCCAGCTAAGACAGATGCATCAAGTGGAGATACAAGTTCTTTTCAGGACGACCAAAGTACCATGCATGGCGGGTCCCAGATCCAAAAAAGTGTCGAGGTTGAGTCAGCTGCAGACTTTGAGAAGCAACTTCCATATGACTCCGCAGAAACATCGACGAAGCCTAAAAAGAAGAAGAAGCCAAAGCATATGGTACATAAGAACTCATATATCTCGGCAGACACTGGGGGCTTACTTATCTCTGGGAAAGTATGGGTATATTGCTCTCTGATTTCTTGCTTTTATCATGGTTAAGTTGCCTGAATTCTTTCTGGTGGCAGGGTACTGCATATGATCAGGGATGGCAGCTGGATTCAACTGTTCATAATGAACAGGTAAAGTTTTTCTTCGTTCCGTTTTTGTATTTTGATGGGTATATTGAGGCAGGATTGAACACACCTATGCTGGACGCCATCCGGGTGAAAGGTTAATGGCAGGAAATTTGTTATATTTGTTTGGTAAAGTTATTTTCTGTCTTTCCCATCCAATTCGCTTTTCTGATCCTTGGGCTTCAATATTTGCCAAAGTTTTGTTGTATGTTAGAATTTCAACAATGCTCTGTTCGTGCTGACTATCTTTGTGTCCTCGCACGTGCTGTCAGTCGTATTTTTTGATTATCTTTTGCAGTCAGCTATTTGGGAATTAATATGCACGTCATGATTAAGTGTTGATAGTAATGCGAATTATATGCACATTGTAAATAAAAGTGGAGAGAGAAGAGAGAGGGTTGATTTTATAAGTATGGCGTAAGTTCAAATTGTTATCGAACTTCACCAAGATTATTAACAGTATCAATTGGTAATTTGGTATGCAAATGCATGCACTTCGTTCTATGTTCCTTTTAAGGATGGTATTAGAGGCTTATTTTTGCATTTTTAGTAAGATTTATGCCTTAGCTGTTGGTTAATTTTTAGAAATAAAACTGAAGTAATCAATGCTGTTGGTAATTTTGTATGTTAAGAATTATGTTTTGGTCTATTAATTAATGCTGCATGGTTTCCTTTGACATGCAGAGGGATCACTTTAAAAAGAGAGGAGAGGGTCATCATTTTGATTCTAATGGAGCTAGTGGTAAAACAGTCCTTTTTTTTCCTGTCCATATTTCTTTTTATTGTTGCTTTGACATACACATATAGCATTTTTGTTCTTCAGTTCCTTACATTTCAAATTTCTTTTCTGAAGGTTTATATGGGCAACACAACGCGAAAAGGCCAAAGATAATGAAGCAACCACTTGATAATACTTTTGATAACATCACTCCGATGACTGGGTCCATACCTTCCCCAGCGGCATCACAAATGAGTAATATGTCCAACCCGAATAAATTCATTAAATTGATTGGTGGTCGGGATAGGGGCAGGAAAGCGAAAGGATTGAAGGTACATTTTAGTGGTGACCTAGTTGATCATGTGCTCTTAATTTTTTCCTGTGTTTTCTTGTTGATCATGTTTTGGCTTATTGTTCTATATTTATGAATTTGAGCTGATAACTGATTAACCGTTGCAGATGTCTGCTGGGCAGCCTGGTTCAGGATGTCCCTGGTCACTATTTGAAGACCAGGTTATTTAAACTTTATCATCTCAACAGTGCTCTATCTCTCATGTTGCGACCGAATATCTGAGAAGTTATTCCTTTTGTGACTGCAGGCACTTGTTGTCCTAGTACACGATATGGGTCCAAATTGGGAGCTTGTAAGTGATGCTGTCAACAGTACTTTGCAATTTAAGGTAAATATTTATATAACAAGTTACCTCCCATATTCCCTCTTTTGGGCTTTCCCTTGATGTATTTGAGGACATCTGAAAGCACAGTATAGTGTCATGCTGTCATTGGTCTTTTCATTTTGAAGGGATTTTTGGATAGTTTTTTTGTTTGTTTTTGTTTTGAATGGTGAAGATGGTTTTTCCTGGGGTGCTAAATTCATTGACTTGCCCAATGAGTTCAGTGTATCTTTCGTAAACCTAAAGAATGCAAGGAGCGTCACAAGATTTTGATGGATAGGAGTGCTAGTGATGGGGCTGATAGCGCTGAAGATTCAGGATCATCTCAGTCTTATCCGTCTACATTACCTGGCATTCCAAAGGCAAGCATTTGTTTCTTCTTTTAAAAACGTTAACCTAGGCATCTATTTTTCATGTCCTGTTGTAAGAGGTGTATTATGGAGTTAATATTTATTGCTTTGGCTTGCTATTTTGTTGTATCTTATGCAGGGTAGTGCCAGACAGCTCTTTCAATGTTTGCAAGGACCAATGGTAGAAGATACTCTGAAGTCTCATTTTGAGAAAATCATTATTATCGGGCAGAAGCAGCACTACAGGAGGAGTCAGGTTTGTTTTTGATCTAGAGTGTAGTTTGGACAATATTTATTTGTGTACATTGAAAATGTAAATAGTTTCTACATCCATTGTGCTTCAGCTGGCTTTTTTTCGAGTTAACTTTGTCATTGATGAAATGCTTATAGTTTCTCCCTCCAAGGGATATCTGAGGTTTTCTTTAATTTTATTTGTGTATAAATGTAGAAGAATATTTTTGCATGTTGATGCATCCTTGATGGTTTCTGCAGTGATAGTGTCTGCATATGGGATTTGGTGAATGGTGATTACTCTGTTGAATATGAATTCTGATATTTTGTTGAAATAGTAGACTATTTTGCGGACTTTAAATGGGTGAAGTTCTGAAGTTGAATGAACTCGTTTTGGACTTTTTACAGTTCAGAAATTTTGTTAAATAGTCTATTGTTTCTGCTCTTGCATGTAATATTTATGTTCGGTGTTCTTGCATTCATGTCTATAAGTGAATTAAAATCACTTGTCCAGGGTTTCTGTCTCTCTCTCTACACAAACACACAAAATTGAGGGTGGGAACTACGGGCTTAGGACCTGAATACCATCTAACTTCTCTATTTTCTTTATGCATCTCCCTTTTCAAACTATTGCTGACTAAAATCTCTCTCTTCTCTCTCCTCTCTCTTCTCTCTCTCTCTCTCTCTCTTGTGTAAAGAATGATAACCAGGATCCAAAACAAATAGCACCGGTCCACAATTCTCATGTCATTGCTCTTTCGCAAGCCTTCCCAAATAACCTAAATGGAAGTGTTCTAACGTAAGTTATGCTGCTTCTCTACATGCCACTGTTATAGCCTGCTATAACACTCAAGTCATTGCTTTTCATCTATTATTGCACTGTTAGTCATATATATTTAAATTTCTGTGGCATATTTGTAAGTGTCTTACTTTACCATGCAAGAAACTGCATTATTGGTTTTATTCTTAATGTCTGGATGCAGGCCCCTTGATCTATGTGATACAACACCATCAAGCCCAGATGTTCTTCCTCTCGGGTATCAAGGATCTCATGCTGGATCTTTACCTATGTCAAATCAGGGTGCTGTAGCATCAATACTTCCTACTTCGGGACAAAATTCCTCGCTACAAGGCTCTTCTGGTATGGTTATTGGCAATAACTTGCAGTCGCCACCTGGTCCACTCAATTCTTCTATGAGGTAGTATGCGCAACATGGCTTCAATTTATACTTTTTTATTGTTGTTACATTCTATTCGTATGTACTGTATTGTTGGGTGATTATATATATATATATATTTATATATATGTTCAGGGATGGTAGATTTGGTGTGCCAAGAACATCCTTACCAGTTGATGAGCATCAGAGAATGCAACAATACAATCAAATGTTATCTGGTAGAAATATTCAGCAGTCCAACTTGCCTGTTCCTGGGGCTCTTTCTGGAAGTGATCGTGGTGCTCGTATGAATGGTATGGGTATAATGTCTGGAATGAATAGAAATATGCCAATGGCAAGACCAGGGTTTCAAGGAATGACGTCATCGCCTATGCTGAATTCTGGGGGTATGCTTTCCTCCAGTATGGTGGGGATGCCAAGCTCTGCTATGCACTCTGGAAGTGTTTCTAGCCCAGGAAATTCAATGTTAAGACCTCGTGAAACTTTGCATATGATGCGGGTGAGTTTCCAGTGAAAAAAGCTGTTTCTATGTTTTATTGTGTTTGATTTTGTTTTCCTCCGTTATTAAGGAGTAACCATGAAATCAACAACAATTTAAACGCCTTTGGAAGTGCATGTCATTCCTGATAAAGATTTCACGAATTGGATATATCAAATGTGTCAAGTTGCATAGTGTCCAGTACCTTTATTTATTTAAATTTTATTGAGTATGGTTGGTTCAAGATACTTGCATCATCTTGTCAACTTAAATTAGGATGAGTGGCAACATTATGTTTTAATATTGTACTTTTATGGGAATAGCTATAGGGAGGCCCGTTCATAATGTTCAAATCATACATTTTAGGAGGCTTGAAATGTTGTCACGCTATACTTCTAACTTTATATAAGCATATATGAAATGTGCATATATTTTACATGGATTTGTAAATGAAAATTTATTGGGCTTTCATTTTTCTGGCTGTGGAGATTTGAATAATTCGTTAGAAGCTTTCTTATTAATTTACTGCTATAATTTATTTACTTCGAAAAATATATATGAGTTTGATTCATGCATGTAGATCTCAATTAAATACAACTTGTTAAGTTACTTGGG
>JAYMTT010000794.1:0-11429 GCA_036898025.1 Hypseocharis bilobata
TATTTTAGGCAGTTTCTAGAGAGAGAGAGAGAGAGAGAGAGAGAGAGGAATGTATGGTTGATCTTGTCTTTGCTATGGATTTTATCTACGAAGAGTGAGAATTTAAGGGAGTGATATATCTCAAAATTGAAAACTGAGGAGTTAAAAGAGTGAAGATGGCCAAGTGGATCATTTCAAAACTGCAAAAATACCAAAATCTTGACATGACATTCATTCCAAACAACATAATTTATTGACGACTGATAGAGCCCAAAGTGCCTAAGATAGATACTTTTCAGGTGGTCTGGGATTTCCCAGAAGCAAGAGCCAAGAAGGACAAAATGGCAAGAAAAGAGTTACAACAATAACTAAATTAAGCTTCTAATAGTCAGATCAATGATCAATCAGAAAAACATTATCAGTTTTTAGTTGTAATAAATCATCTTATTGTATAGACTCAAACTTGTATTGTAGCCTGCCTTCATCTTAAACGAACCCGCTCAACTAATTGGCACTACCATTTTCTTTATATATATGTCTCCACCATTTTATCTATATCTTCTTTATCTAATAGTCTACTGTAATTACCAAATAGTCTATGATTATTAGCATAGGCATCCCAAAAGACCAAGTTGTTGGATCCTCTTCCTCCCTCTCAACAACTTGGTCTTTTTCTTAAAACTGTGTACATAAAGAGTAAAAGAATCACTGTAATTATCTAATAGTTGACTATTTGATTATTAGCATAGCCATCAATCTAATCGAGCCATGAATTCAGTAATAAGTGAATCATTTATAGTGAATTCCTAGCTAACACTTGCTCAGTGATGGAAAGGCCCAAGCATGTCATTGAAACTAATGAATCCCAATTTACATGCATGTCAGGAAAATCCGAACTGGCTGGACATCCAAAGAACATGCATAACCATCCAATATATACTAGCTCCTAATTGCCTCACGCAAGCAGCCCAAACTACGACCACAATCTCCCCCCTTTTAATTGAAGCAAAGAAAGACAATGCTACCAATTGCACTATATGCACGCTTTCCTGCCTCAAAGAGCTCACATTTCTTTTGGTAATTAAGTAAAAGTCGCAAACACATATCTAGTTTTTGTTTCAAGTGAAATAAGCTGAAAAAGAGACGCATAATGAAAAATTAGCTTAGTTATTAAAAATAACCAACATGTATTATTTGCATGCCTAATAATTACCTACACCTACTGAAAAATGGCACAAGAAAAAAAGAGAGTAAAGCAGCCAAAAACAAACACCCAACACATCCAAATAGCTCTACCAAATCAATCCAAACAACTCCAAGATGCACCAAATTACTAAAATTCTGGGAAAATCCAAATTCTTTATGAAAACCCATGTCATAAATAAAAAGAAAAAGATTGTTGAATCATGCTATTCAGCCTATTCTACTCAACCCCTTTTTCCAAAATTACCAAGAACACTAAAGCTCAAAACTTAATTTTTTTCTAATATTATCTGATTGCAAGGCCATAAATTGAAACCTCAAATCCCACCACACCAGAGAAAAATCAACAGCTAAATAAATCAAAGGAAAAATAGAAACAAATCTCAAACAACCCAGAATAGCCTATTTTGATTGGTTCATTCAAGCCATTAGCTGAACCCCGAAAAAAAGCTCATCACACTATAACAGTTCAGTGTTAAACACAACGGAAATTGCAGGCAAATGCTTTCCGGTTACCTTGTGACGGTGTTCCGATTGACTCACGGCGGAGATCGCCTCGGAGAGACGACGGAGACTTGGGGAGTCCAGTCCACTGTCCAGTCGGCTCTGCAACCGTGAAGTGAAGCTAATCGTCGAAACGGTTTTGTCCGAGTCGGACTGATATTTTTTGTGGACTACCTGTCGTTTTTTTTAAACGAACTGTAGTTACTGTACTGTATGTATTGCATGGGCCTATGTTATCAGTGTCACTGAGATACTTTTAGCCTTCTAGGAATAGCCCCAACGGCCCAACCCAAAGATTTAATGGATGGGCCTATGTGTTCTAATCGACCTCTAAAATTTTTAGTTTTTTTTTTCCTTCTTTTTTCTAAATACTCCTATATTCATTTTTATTTTTTTCTTAACTAAGTTTATTTATTAAGAGATTTTTTAAGTATGGAAGTGGTATCATGGATCAATATAAAAGTATATATTATTAACTTATTTTTTAAGTGGGTCAGAGACAGGTCATTCACGTCTCGGAAAATATTTGACACATAAATCAGGGCTGATAGCTGTTTTTGGACTCACCCTAGAAATGTATTCAACAGAAGCCAATCATGAACATGATCCATGTGTAAAACTGGTACTCAATGGATTTTAAAGAGAGAACATTCAAGATGCATACGTTCTAAATGCTGACGATGATGAAAAGGAACATATACTAAGACATTACCGTACCTGAAAAGCATTGATCATAAAAACCAAGTAATTTGTCTTCTCGGCTATACTCAAATCCCTTCCCTACAACCAGATTTAGAATATAGAGATTAATTAGATGTAGAATATGATAAAAAAGTGGATAGAATCAAAATTTGCCATCAGATCGTTAAAGAAAAGATAGATAACATGCATCATACTTGTATGCATAGATGCACAAAAAAGTTTTTGTCAAAAGAAAATACTCAAACGCTTCACTGTCAAATGTTCAACAAAGGACATTTGTTATTTAAATTCTCAACATAATTATAGCATTTTGTCAAATCAATTAGCAACATATCGAGAAAGAAAGTTAAAATCCTAATCAGACATCTTAAGCAAGCAGGAGATGTGAGAACCAGATATAAACAAAACTCTTTAAGATTCAGCCTCATATAATAATAAATATATAGCTCCTCCTTTATTAATTTCATTAAATAAACATCCAAAAATAAATAATAAAAAATATTGATGACAGAAACAACGTGAGTTCTACACAACCAGAGAAACACACAATACTAACGAGGATCATAGGAATAAACTAATTAGAATCTAAAAATAAAGAGATGGACATTTTCCACTCACAGACCATCATCAAAGACTTAAAATTAAGCAACTAGACAAATAGCCCAAAAGGAAAAGAAACCACTGTTGAATTTTAACATGGCAAGCACAGTATGAAATAATAGGCTGAAGCCACAGAAGTATAATATATCCTAAATGCAACTTCATATAAAGATCCAGTAACAAAAGAAAAGGTTCAACATGAATAGACAATTTAATAAAGTATTGGATTCACAATGAACACAGACAAAACAGGTATTCTAGCAATGTGGCAGGCGTAAGGAGCATCTTACATAGTCTGGATTCAAAATAAGCACAGTGAGTCTTATATACTAATATAAGAAGGAAAATCCACACAGCCAGTTTGACCATATTAGTCAAAAGAATCTATGTTATGCTCATGGCCTCAGAGAGAGAGAGAGAGAGAGAGAGAGGTATTGCTGAATTAAATCCTAGTCTTGTATTTCTGAGGTCCTCTGTGGGAGTTACATTCCTAACACTAAGTTGATAATCGAACAAATGTGAATACTATTATGTTCTGTGATTTCATGGTCGGAGAGGGAACTTTTACTATTCAATTAATAGTGTTCCAAATTTCAGAAGAAAAAAGAATTCAAATCATAAATTGCTAGAGTAAAGCAAATTCTGAAGACTGAAACAGGTAATTAATCAATTTATGAATTTATGTTCAATTTATTACTCATTCAGCAAAAAGGAGCATCTCCTTAGCATGGAACCTAGATGGAAAGCCAACAAGTGACAGAATAAGAAAATCAAAAGGAGGCGTGCAGGGAGAGAGCGAGAGAGAAGAAGAAGAAGTGTAACTTGACAGCACCAGTAATATGTTCAATGTGTGAGGTAAACATGACCCAATAAGACATGTCCTCTTAACGGGAATTTTACCAGGACATTAAATGCATATTTGAGGAAAAGAAGTAATGGCCAGTACATCCAAGCTTAACCAATCATTGTTGTATTGTATGGATGAAAAGTCAGTTCTTAATTCAACATACAATGCCTCTTTTAGAATTTAGTGTACTCACCAAAACTTATATAAAGAACGAATACTATGACGTACAAACAATGTTTCCCATCTAAGAGTATCGTAGCACGATTTGCAATAATATAATGAAAGTAGGAATCTTGAAGAGAATCAACAAGGAACCAAAAAGTGCAATTTAATTTTTCTTGAAAAACTTCACATAACAACATCGTCATATCTTCTTAATCTCAAGAAAGTAAACAAACCTCCTTAAGCTGAATAACCCTTTCAAGGAATCCTTTGAACATATCCTTCCGATCATAAAAGCACATCCAAGCCGCCACATTCTCTCGAAACTGCAAGTTACAAATATTTAGTTCATAAATCCTCGCAATTAAGGGCATGTCTAGAATACTTTTTTTTTCTCTATCCAAGTAAACAGCAAGTATGTAAAGAAACAAAGAAAGCACAGGTTTGGCCTCAAAGATATCTCAAAGAAAAAGTTCACCACATTAACTTTGAGAGTTCCAATTTTATTGCATGAAGAAAAACCAACAGCTAAAGAAGCAGGACACAAACTCCAACTTCCTTGTTTTCTTTTCACATTCTCTCAGCAACCAATCAAAGGATTCATCTTTTACATAGCTTAGCTCTTCTGTGATGTCCCTCTCATCTGTGCTTGCCGCCCATTTCTTACTCTAAGTGCAACTTTTGTATGTATTTGGGAGGTTTGAAATTCCTTTGCGCAAACAAATAGCTTGAGAATGTACCACTCAAATTCCTTTCCGAACAACCAAACAAGCAGTATCTTCAAAAAGACAAGTCAATTACAAAAGAACAGCTATACCTTCTCATCGACCACAAGTATTATCAACACTAAATCCTCGAACAAGTCTATTTTTGGGTCAAATTTGATACTAAAAACTTCAGCCCCGAACATTTTCTAGTAATTAAGCAATTAGGAACTCACAGCTTACAACCAATTTAAACATTTGTTCTCCTACGTCTTCCCAGCAACTAAATATAATGTTGCAAACCTTAACATCCATCTAAACAAAACTAAGTTTGGAAGATTCATATCTAATTGTAATGGTAACAGAAGAGCTAAAAACTTCCCAATTAAGATTTTTCTCAGCAAGAAAAAAAATGCTGAACTTCAGAACAAAAACCCATACCTTCTCATTGACCATGAGTATCATCGACATCACATGCTCGAAAGTGGCAGTTTCCGGATCAAAATTCGGCCAGAGATAGTTCTCCAAATACTGACTGACCTCCAGAATCATGACTCTCTGCAAGGGCACTGGCTTTGCCCCACTTTTCACCGACAACTCCGTTTCATAAATATCCTTCACCAGCTCCGGATCGAACGGCTTCTGCTCCTGAGTCGTGGAATTTTGCTAACTTTTGATACTAAAAGAGCAATTCAAAAATTTGGATACTAAATATGAGCGGTCGTCAAACTTTGAATACCAAACATGCCAAAAATCTTATTTTTGGCATTAAGATGCAAGTCCAAGGCTGTTGAGCTATACAATAAGGGGTAACTCTCTCCTTTCTCTTAAACTCCTTCCATCCCATCAAATAGAATTCGAACTCAAAACTTCAATTATAAAAGTCTGATGTTCGAACCATTGGGGCGTCCCCTTGAGGACCCCTATTGTGTTTTACTTTTATGAATTTGAATATATTATTATTATCGCCCATGTTATGTTAGGTTTGGTGTGAGTCTATCACAATTGGGCCAATGACGCAACTTAATGAGTTCACTATTATAGCCCATGATTTGTTGTTATTGCTTATGGTCATTTAACACAATTTTCATGAGAAAATCAAGTTTGAAGTAAACAATGTTCACATATGGGTTATCCATGAATCCCCTCCAACAATCCCATGAAGATATTTTTTTTCTCCATGAATCATATCAAAACATGTTTACTTGAAAGAAATATCTTCACACATATTTTTTGAGGTTGATATGTGAAGACATTTTTTCAAGTAAACATGTTTCGATATGATTCACGAATATTGAGATTCATGAATCCCATCAAATATATGTGAAGATATTTCTTTCAAGTAAATATGTTTTGATATGATTCATGAATATTGAAATTCATGAATCTCATCAAAATTTTCCATACGATTCATGAATCATCAATTTTTGCTTTCGAAGTACATGAAGCTTTAGAGTTATTTTATTTTATTTTTCCTTATTTTTCCTTTGCACATAAAAAATAAAAATAAAAATAAAAGAACCACCCACATAGACACATTTTTTTCTCCAATAATTGAGAGGTCATAATTTGTATTACACAGACATATGCCAAGTGGACAATGAGATGGATGGTCATGATTTCATTGATTTGTAAATAACAAGATACTGATAGTGTAGTAGTGGATAGCAAGTAACTTAGCTGACTATGATGTCCATAAGCTAAGCTGCTTTAAGGTGAGTGTCCCTGTCAGAAAAAATAACCTATCAGACATGTCAATTTATATCCCAAAATGATAATTAGTCTCAAAATTTTCAAATTTTATAACTAAGTAAAAAGCTTGGAAGTTGTTCATTTAAATTGTTAAGCTCTCAAAAAGAAAAAGGGTCAAATTAGCACGTAAGAAATTTTGTTTTATTCAATTTAGTATATAATGTCAAACTTTAGTCAGTTTCGTATGTAATAGATTAAAACCAGTCGATTTAAACTTAACAGAATTAACATTTTTATTTTAGTGAAAAGATGAATCTATATATTATTTATAAAAAAATTACTATAGGATAATCATCACATATACGTGAAAAATGCACCTTACATAGTTCAAATTTTAAACTTATAGATTTTAAGACCTCTACCTTACCCAGTCAACAAATACGAGACAACCATATATTGACAGCATGCAATATATGAATAAAACAAACTTTCCTGATTGTAAATACATGTACCAACATTAATTGAAATCTACTTATAGAATGTACATTAATAATAATAGATAGGTATCATATCATCGGTCATAAATTATTTAAGGGTAAAAAATCAGCCAAAATTGTACTATATTATGTTGTTTCCATGTGTGTCCCGTGTTCATTGCTCAATACTCAGTACTCAGTACCAGAAGACAGCAAAAATAGAGTATAAAAAAAGCTGCCATTTCAAAGAAAAATAGAAGAAGAAAAGCAAGCAAGAAACCAAGAAGAAGATACAGAGTGAGTGACCATGGCTACCCCCAATTCCTCCGATGCTCCTCTCTCGGCACAGAGGTAAAAAAGTCTTCCTTTTTCATGCTTTCTTCAATATTAATGCTCATAGAACACAAATCTTTTCTGGGTTTGGCTTGTTTTCAACTTTTCATGGTTTGAGATCAAGGATGGTGGTGAAATTCATCACCCAATTGTTTTTAGGGACTGTTCCTTTTTTAGTTTCAAGGCTCTGTTTGGTTCTGGGGAAACTGTTCTGTAAATTGGTTTCCATTTCCAAACACAATTAGGAAATTTAATTTTTGTTTGTGGGAAATCATTTTCCCAGCCCAGTTGATAGTGCATCTCCATCTGGGTATTGCTAAATTTTAACTACTAGACTAGTTATTGAGTTGTTGAAAGGTAGAATAATGGTTTCATTTTGACCCCCCCAAATTTGCATTTGTGTGTACTGGTATTTTTTTTTGTTGAATCTTTCGAAATTGGAGGAAAGCATGAGTAAAATCAGAATTATGTAGCTGCTTTTGTTTGTCGGGATTGTTGCGGGAATGTGTCTTCCATTTGTCCACTGACTGAGATTAGCATAAGATATTTTATGGTCTCAGGTTGTATAAACTTCCGATGAGCAAAAAGTGAGGTTTGAGGTGATACTGATTCCCAGCCACGACAGCTCATTCCCTTATCAAATGCCATCTGTTACTCCAATTTTTGAATGTTTCTGATTATACTGTGTCGTTATTGGAAGACTCGTCATTTAGTTTTTGTATATTGATTTTGTCACTGATTTACTCACTTTAGATACCTGGTGAAAGAATACATTTTCGTTATGAGATGCTGGGTAGAATTTTATGCTGTTGTATTCCCGTATCTAGATATAGTGGTCCCTAGCTACCTGATTTTGGATGACTTGTATAATTGCACTAAAGATATGATGTCGGTGTTGCTTGGCACGAGTAGTTGATAGGTCAAACCTGAAACCTACCGCTAGTTGATGCTAATATGTTACAGCCATTTGAGCTATCTAAATGAAATGATATTGGAGTATGGTTTTCATCGTGTTAGATTATCTATCTTTTGTTGGTCTCTTTGGCCACAATACAAGGTCATGGTTAACTACTAAACAGTTTTTGAACAAACTTAAACTTTTTCCCCTTATATTGGTTTAGGGTGTCTGAAATTTGGATTATGTTTGTCCTCCTATATGGTGCATTCTTTAGTTGTACTACAGTATTACCATATCCAATATCAGAGTTCAGAACATCATAAATTCCTTCAATTATCATAAACTGTAAACCATATAGAAACTGTTTTGTGCTGCTCTACCAACCTACTGATAATGAATTATAATTAGTCTTCTGTTTGAGATGTTAAATTTTAAATTTAAACTACCGTTCCAATTAACTTAAGCTTTATTGCACATTTTGACATCCTGGATAGCCATATGAAGGCAAAACAAACATGCTTCAAAGGGAACCATCGCAGAACTAGACCCATGAGCAAGCATGATTATGCTTTTCTGTATTTTAGATACCTCAGACCAGTTCCATAAGAGTATCCTAGACCTTAGATCATAGAAGCTCCATCCTAACTACTCTTAACTGTTGAGTCAACAACAAAATCTCATGTATTGCCATAAACCTTTCTTCCTTACTTGAAGTTCTGTCGACTCTAACATGTATATTTTCTATCCCAGATTATTAGGCAAGGTGGCAGTGGTCACTGGTGGAGCCACTGGCATTGGAGAGAGCATTGTGCGTTTATTTCACAAGCATGGTGCAAAAGTTTGTATACTTGACCTGCAAGATAACCTTGCCCAGCAGGTCTGTGAATCCCTTGGGGGTGAAAACATCACTTTTTTCCAGTGTGATGTTACGAAAGAAGAGGATGTTCAGCGTGCTGTTGACTTCGCTGTTGATAAATTTGGAACTCTCGACATCATGGTCAACAATGCTGGGCTGTCAGGTCAACCCTGTCCTGACATTCGTAATGTGGACTTACAGGACTTTGGAAAGGTGTTTGATGTAAACGTGAAGGGAGTCTTCCATGGAATGAAGCACGCTGCTCGGATCATGATCCCACTAAAGAAAGGTAGTATCATCTCCATCAGCAGCGTGGCAAGTGTCATGGGTGGAATGGGACCGCATCCATATACAGGTTCCAAGCATGCTGTTTTGGGGCTCACCAAGAGTGTCGCAGCTGAACTGGGTCTACATGGGATACGTGTGAACTGCGTTGGTCCTTATGGCGTCCCAACAGGGTTGGCTTTGGCTCACTTGCCTGAGGATGAGAGGACTGAGGATGCGCTGGCAGGTTTCCGTGCTTTTGTTGGGACGCATGCTAATTTGCAGGGGGTTGAATTGACAGCTGATGATGTGGCTAATGCAGTGCTCTTCTTAGCTAGCGATGAAGCGAGGTACGTCAGTGGGGAAAATCTCATGGTTGATGGGGGCTTCACAAGTGTGAATCACTCGCTCAGAGTCTTCAGGTGATTAGTATGGTTGTTCCTATCTGCAGCTTCATCATTCATGAGTTCTGCTGCTGCCGTGCTTCTAGTGGCAGATGGGTTTGATGCAAAACATGGTTTCTGTTAGGTTTTTCCGAATAAATGAATATGGTATCATTAGGTTTTTCCGAATAAATGAAATATGGTATTATTAGTTACTCTGTGTGCGTGTGTTTACCTTGAGCCCCATCTGGTAAATGCAAAAGCAATGTATGCTAAAATTCTCATATACTATCAGCTGATGATTAGTGTGGATGATATATATGACAAATGAAGCTGAATACATAATTCAATACAATTATATGCTACAAGGACTTCCCTGCAACAAAGGGCAGGTTATTCAATTAACTTTTCTTTTTCCGAAACAAGTCATTTCTCTGAAACATAAACATTTTATGCACAGATCTAAGGACACTAAGGGTCTTCCATAGAACGTACTTTGATTGCAGGAGATTCAGCAAGAAGTGATTTAAGTTCTTCATAGTAATTTTCCAGATGACTGCACTTCGAATTTTGCTCCTGCGGGCCTGCTTCAACAGCTGTAGCCTCAGCCTTGCCTTTCTGTTCCACCGAGTTGTTTGTCATGATATCATTGTGAAACAACTTGAGTGCATCGCTTGTTGATATAGAATGAACAGATTCATGCAAGTTTTGGAATTTGTTTCTGTCCTCTTGTCTTTTGATCAACCTCTCTTTTAATCCATCTGGCAGGCACGCTAGCGCACTTCATAATAGTTGAAAACCAGAAGGAAAAACAAGAAAGAAAAACTCAGTTTGTACGAACACCAAAAACTCAAGCTGAACACCAGTAAAAATACAAAGTCAAAGTTCTTCAGATATTAGTTTCTTTTACCTGGTTACACCTCTAACAAGTCCCCAGTTGTATCCGACAAGAACTGACTGCTTAAAGCCAATATTAAACCCCTCTTGTGCAGATGCCTCTTTCCCAGCCGTGAGACCATCACGATACCCAATCTAAAATTCATAGATAATAGAACGAGGAATAAACATTGGTTACAAAAGACTCCAATCTTATGCACGAAGAGAAACCAAAGAAATCAGCTACAAATTGTTAAATTACTGTATGGAATTGGTCATGTCTTTTCTGCCACTCCCTGTTCAAGTCGAATGTTTTATTTAATTCCTCATCAGAAGCATCATCCCATAGAGGTTCATCTCCATGACTCAAGCTATCCTCTGCAGAATCTGAAACTAGACAATATACAAATTGTTAAATTACTGCATATCTTCTACTATGGTTGACAATTGTGAAAGAAAGAAAGAAAATATGTAAATCCAAAAGAAGTCCTGGCATGAAAATTTTCAGAAAAGTAAAACCACTGATTTGACCATAAGTTATTTTAAAAATAAGTTTCACTAGAAGTTGTTCGGTCACTCGCTAGATGCTAGAGGAACATAGCCCTGGCTTTATGAAATTAGTTAAAGAAAACAAATTGGCCAGACTACAACTATACCAGTCTGCTTATTGGAAGTTGACTCAGGGCCCAATTCTATTCTTGATAGCTGCAAAGTCTCTGCGTAGAGTTCCTTTGCAAGACTGCCCTCCATCTGTATAACCAGAAATAACTGAGTCCAAAATCACAAGGACATACAAAACCAATACCATCCTTATACAAACAGATAATACATTAAAACATATTTACAAGGATTATATCTTTAATATTTTAGGCAGTTTCTAGAGAGAGAGAGAGAGAGAGAGAGAGAGAGGAATGTATGGTTGATCTTGTCTTTGCTATTGATTTTATCTA
>JAYMTT010000795.1:0-11429 GCA_036898025.1 Hypseocharis bilobata
TTTATGTTCCAAATCTGAGCCATGAGTTAATGAATATTTGTTGTAATTTTTTTTTAATTTTCTGGTTTTATCTAATTGTGTTCTAACATTGTTTGTCAGAAATCCAAAAAAAAAATAGGGAACAAGGAAAATACGTAGAAATGAAAAAAAATGGAATAGATAAACAGAAATGGAAAAAAAAAGAAAAGATTGTAGCCACTGCAAAGTAAAAAAGTAGAAGCAACTTCTCTTTCCATTCATGCTTTCCCTTAAGCATTTTAATTTTTAATTATGCAAGATGATCGCACATCACCTCACTGAAGTTCCTTATGCAGCACAAATATACTGAAAATATTTTGTCATAAATTGACCAGCCAACAGCATATGCTGCACATCATCATTTTTATATACAACTTTGAAGGGAAAAAGAAAGTAGAAAATGATGAACATTTTGTAGGCTCATAATAAACATGAGGCAATGAATACAGAAAAGGAGAAATATTTACCCATGTAGGAACAAAGTAATTACCTTAACTCACGATATTCTGCTTCAGTAAGTTTTACACCTTCAAATAGATACTGCTCATCTTCTATGTCATCTCTGATATAGAAACATAATAGGGAGGTCAAATAGCATAATTAATGTAACAAACCTAGGTTAATAGAGACAAAAGATATATATTCAATAATATATACCGGAGTTCTATGAAAGGAAATATTCAGAAGAGTCGTTAGAATAATTATCCCAAAGAGCTTCTGTTTTTGCAGCTAAATAAATAAGATCAGCACAAAGCTCAGGTGTACGTATGTGATTCTATCATACCTGATCTCTTCCAGTTTTTTTTGCTCCCTCTTCTTCAAATATTCTTGTCTAGAAACTTTCCTGAGCCACAGACAAGAGAATGAAAATGAGTATCTCCAGAAAAGGTAAAGATATCATGAATACAGCAGCAAATGCAAATCACTACATATAAACTTAACAATTCTTTTTTATATTCTATGCAAGAATAAAATACTTGCATAGATGTATATCAATTTGAACACATAATACATGACAAGGATACAAGACAAAGCAGTAAAAAGAATCCACAACAGGAGTGCAAACGCTTTTCTAATATGAGTAGGTCAATACTAGAGTTCTGATTGGAATAAGATGATTTAGAAATTAAGGTCATTACTCCTAATCTCTACTGGATGCATGGGTTCCATAACTATCTCTGTGTGTATGTGTGTGTGCTCGAGCGCATCTGTGTATATTTTTGTTGAACTGTTCACCAGTATTATGTTTCGCAAAATTCTCCTTTGAGGAAGCAAGGATTTGTTGGCCCACTCCTAATCACCTTCATTCAAGATTTACATGTTTTGGAGAATCTTGAGAGTAATGCATCCATGTACACATTAATTATGAGTACAACCAGCTCTAAAAGAGAAGATGTGGAATAACCTAATTAGAAAATAAAAAGTATAAACATCCATTTGATTTAACAAATTAGAAGACAAAAGGTACGAAAATAAGTATTTGAGATGTAAAAGAAAATTATGTATGAAAATATTTGATCAAAAGTTTCAGACATTTATAATTGAAATTTTTATGAAAAACATTTGGAAAATAAATAATCAAAGTTAGCTTCAACTTACCTTAAAAAGGTCAAATTATGACAGTTATTTTGGGACAATAGGTAGTATCTAGGAATTCTCAATCTCTATCTAGGCAGTAATAACTCATCGACAATAATCACCAAATAATACACAATTAGAAGATCATACAAACCTTAAAGCCTCAAGATCATCCTTCTCCAAAGCATTTGATCTCCGGATTATCTCTTCTGTTGTCAATAATACGCCAAAATGGCAACACCATTAAAAGGAGTATATAAATGTATCATAAATAAATAAGTGCACAAATATGCACATACATGTGTAAATGCGCATGTAAAGAAATGTTTGGCAGTAGTTATGTATGGTTCTGAAGATGACATACCTTCCTCTTTTCGTGATAATTTTTGCTCTCCTAACTGTTAATAATAAAAAATAATAATAAATAACAGAAGAAAAAATCAGTACAAGAAAATAAAAAAGTAAGGCATAAATTAACATGTAAATGTACATCTACTAACCATTCACATGTATAAGAAAAAGCACATGAAAATGAACTGCAATGAATAAAAAGTGCCAAAGATTAGGTATGTTGGCTTAGGTACCATCATTTTTGTTCGAACAGCCACTATTCTCACCAAAGACCTAGTTAAGATGAGGTATGTCGTAGTAAATTAATGCTGAACCTATTACAAATAGTGGGGAGAACAAGTAGATCATATTTTGCTTCACAGCCCTGTAGCTAGGGATCTTTGGACTCTAGCTTTTTATCTGGCAGGTGTCTGCTGGACTACGCCTAAGTGAGTGGCAAATTCGTTTCTGTGCATGGATGTTGGTTGTATTAGCTTTTTACTGTGTTATTGAACAAGCTAGGTTCATCGGTTTGCGTTGGTTGGTCCAAACCCATTCTCACATCAAGATTGTGGAAAAAGCTTTTTTTTCCCCCTTTTTTCTCCAAGTCTAAGTGGTTAAATCAACTAATGTCGCTACTCTGAGCATTAAAGTTTGCCAGAGGCCACACTTCTATCCAATAAAACTAACACCAGGCAGAACAAAAGTCCAGGTAGATTCCATACCAACAGAATAAAATTGAAGAGATCAAAGTACCAATTTATACCATAACACATACCTTCCTTGTTGCTGCTGCATCCCGTTCTTTTATATTCCGCTCTAACTGCTCCCTCTCTCTTTGGTCACGTAATCTTTCCTCCTCGGACTGTATAACAGAAGAGATGAAAGCCATATTTCACATTCAGAGAAAGCTTGAAGTTCAATTACAGACAAACAGAAACATGATGTCTTTCCCTTATGACTCTATTAAGTAGTTGGAATATCAATACAAAACTAGCTAGCACAGCATGTGTAAGTAGTCAGCAGCACGCAATGGGTTATTATGACATCACCAGTCAAAGTAACAAACTAAACAAGGCTTGTAATTTTCTTTTTTTTCTTTTTTTCTTTTTTCTATGAATATGCCAAACTCAGCATCCACATTTTAATTTTGAAAAAACAACATAATACCTCTGAACCATCATCCTCATCCTGAGAAGTTCGTCTCTTAACCCGTCTTTTAGCTTCCTCTAGCACACTCACCTGCAGGGTTGCGTCGAGTCAAACAAAAAGTAACACATCATTAGAACAAGCATTGACCGGCAAGCTTACCATAAGAAACAAAAACCGAATTTCTATCAGTAAGAATATAAACACTATGCCTCTTCGTCTTCGTCTTCTTGACTCTCAATCTTCTTCCTGAATCGCTTCTTCTTACTCCCTGCATTCCTAGACTCGGGAGGGTCTGCAACAGAAGATTTATTGCCAATTCTACCAGCATCAACCTCATTCGCATCGTCCTCATCGTCAGCATCCAAAAGGGCATAACTCTTCTGCTTCCTCGCCAACAATGCAGCTTCCCTCTCTTGTTTCTGGTAAAGCTGATAAAAAAAAAAAAACCCACAACAACCAAGTTCCAAGTTCAACAAAAACATTCTAACTTCACAAATTGCAAAATCCGCAAAAATTTCACAAAATTTCAAATTATTACTCACACTCATTCCAGCTGCTTTACGAGGAACTCTGGCGAATAATTCATCAGCAAAAGCACGAGTATCACCGGACGACGGCAAGCCTAACTCCACCAGCCTGCCGACGACATCCCCCGGCGACGAAGATTGCTTAGCTGCAAAAACAGCACCAATTACAAATTTACAATGCTACAATACCTAAAAAAACAGCAAAAGAGTGTTAAGATTGTACTTACACAGTCCAATGACGTACTGAACCACAGTGGGCTGAGAGTAACCCAACAATGTCATCAATTTATCAGAAACCCAAGTCTTGAGATCGTTCTCGCTCCCCATTTTCCTTCACTGGATTGTGCGAGAAAACAATCGAATCGTGGAGAGAAAAAAAAATTAGGGCAAGCAATTGGGAGATTCAAGACGACAAAAAAGTAAATAAATAAAATAGAATTATAGAGCATAAATTTATCGGAGAAGGTGATGAAATACCTTAGAATGTGCTCGTCGGAGGGCTGCGATTGGAGGCCGGCTCGCCGGAAACTTTGCAGAGCAGTGGTCGGAGACGGAGCGAGGAACTGTAAGGAAGATTGATCAGAGACTGAAAATTTTCCAATTTTCCGTCGGTAGATGATTCTGGCCTTTTTTCTAAAATTTAGATTTGAGCCGGGCCCATTTGTAGATTCTAAATCAGCTTAAGGCCCAAGTTAATTTGGGCTGGACTGTTGGGCTTTATCAATAAATAAATTGTTTTGGTGAAATCTCATTTGAACAAAACCAAGCCCATACTTTTTGGTGAGTTGACCAAAAGGGCTTTTGACTAATGATATAATATGGTCAAATTAGTTTATACTTTATAGTCACTTGCCCTATTTGATATGCTAATAAAATGGTAAAAATCATCGTAATCGTGTTTGATTAAGTAAAATGATATGCTCTTTTTGCTTAATGATTGAATGACACACCAACCTCAATTAAATCTATTAGAACGTAAAACTAATTGTTGACTCGCAGTTATTGGTTTAAACTTTTATTGAATGTTATCTAACATATATGATATTAAAGCATCAAATTCGGTGCCTCTTTTGTTGCACCATCGCTTCTTCCTTGTCTAGATTGTTTCCTCTATTCGCCGTACTACTTTTACTCCCCCAATGGCTCTTCCATCTCGAATTTTTAATTAGTCTTGCTTTTCACCCTAGTGTCTCTTTTTTGCTTCCTCTCCATTGTTATTAATTGCTTCACAGTCAACATCGTCTGTTGTTATAACAAACCGACTTCACTTTTCACGTTGTCTCATTATGTTCTTTTTTGTTCCTTCTGTTTTAAAGAGTCATTCAACCAACCATTTTATCTAAGAGATTGTCTTATCTTTTTAGTTCTTTCAAACCATGATACAATTTGAAATGCCAAAGGATCTTTCTATTATTTAAGTGCATGCCCCTCCTTTTGTCATCATCATACATAATAAAATGATAACTTAATGTGGCATTAGACTTTTCTTGGAGGGGTTAGAAGCTTTAGACTTTAATTTGGTTGACTAATCAAAATATTCCTCCCTTTGTCCAATTTGGTTGTCTTATCTTCCATGGAACCCATAACTTAATAGATTTCTGTCTATGAAGACCTTAGTCCACCTATCCAATATGCCCTTCCTTGGACATAACATAAGTTTTAGCATTATGCTCATTGTCCACATACTTGACATTGACACTGTGCTAATCCTTTTTGTTCTCTTAACTATTTGTTAACCTACAAAACAAAAACAAAGTCATTACTACTTTTAGCTCTTCTAGTATATAATATTATAGAAACTCAAATTCTTGTTTGTCTCTATTATCAAATAAATTGATTGAATCTCTTAAAATTACTCATAATTTGTTATTTTAGAATAATTACAAAATTTCTATGGAGAACTATACTTTTTTTCGATATTTCATGGTTGCTTGTTAATTTATCTAACTTTTTGTTACTATTTTTATGAGTGATATAAATTCTTGTTTGAGATTACTCTGAATGTGGTACCATTATTGCACCCTATGAGTGGATCCTTTTGAATTTTTATAGCAGTCCAAGAAAATATGTGCCCTACCTATTCATTCATTGTGAAGCCTTATACGCAACCAACTTATATAATTGCATTGCTAAGAGCATAAAAGCGATGGCTATCATTTCC
Source organism: Hypseocharis bilobata (assembly GCA_036898025.1). NCBI lineage: Eukaryota > Viridiplantae > Streptophyta > Magnoliopsida > Geraniales > Geraniaceae > Hypseocharis > Hypseocharis bilobata. Next base: position 5,767 of record JAYMTT010000795.1, read on the forward strand.
ACTATTAGCAATTCTACTTGGGAATAGCCTTACTCTTTCAAGTGAAAGCAACTTCTTTTTTATTTTATAGTAAGCTATTTTCATGACGCAGTCTGTGCCGGGGTACGTTGTTGGTCATGGGACACGAACATTGGTCAAATGGTTAAGGTTGAGGTGCTAAAACCTAAAGGTTCAAGATTTGAATTCCAAAATTAATTGTAATAGTGCATTCCATCAAAAAAAGTTTGTAATTCAAACTCTTACATCATGTATATTCAATATTTACCAAAATTTATCAAATAAATAAACGTGAATTCCTCGTTATTGAAAAAAACATGTATTTTTGAAAAATGCGAATCCGACAAAAATGTAGAGAAAAAAGGAAGGGAATCATGAAGAAATAGTTAGAAATAGAAAAACCATGAAGTTCGTAATTCACACACAATATTTTCTAAGGTTACATACAATGTATTGTGGCATGATAATAGAGGGTCCAAATGCTAAAGAAAAAAAGGGGGAAGAGAGAAGAATTTACCAAGAACTTTTTGGACAAACATTATTGGGTTGGTTAGCAAATGTTGGAGATTGGTCTTTTCATAAGAATTTTGCCTCTTACAAGTTAATTAAGCTTGTAAGTGCTGATGTTATTATCCTAGAAAAGGCTGAAAATGACCATAATGGTTTCAATAAAAGATATTTCTCACCCTAATTTTCTACTCTTGTCGGCTGCAGCCTGCAGGTCCCAATTTTAAGTGCTACTGTATCATTTGTCCTATATGATCAATTAGTCAACTTCACATGAAGAGTGAAAAAATTAAAAACCTTAATGCTTCAATACAATGAGAGAACATCATATGAAAACAAAACAAGTTAGAATGACAAACTATATTAAAATAGGTTAAAGTAGATACTTTTACTTTTATACATTGAACAAAATACTAAATATTTGACGAATTCATCTCTGATCTCTGATAGAGAAGATCATATTCAGTATCGTATGTAAATATATGCTCTAATTATAAATTTCATATGAAGCTCTGGTCATACAAATTTACAGATGGACGATCACAAGACCGTCTCTTAGTTAATATATTAAGTTTGGTGGGAGAAGATAGTGTTATCTCCATATGCCAGTATATCGTTAATTAAAATTTCACATAAAGCTCTTCTCGTGAAATTCTTCTACGAGAATAAAACTCATAAAAAAACGCGTTGACATAATGATAAATCTTACAAATAAAGAAGATCAATTATACTCCAAGGAATTTGGAGAGAGAGAGGGGCCGGCGGCTTAGTTCAAGCATACCTAACCCAACTTCCACGAGGCAATTCCATAGGCAACCAAGAAAATTTCCTTCTCTATCAACTTTTAATTAAAACACATTAGACATATGCTTGACTTGGCCAACTAATAACTTGACCCTTACGCATCTTTCTCTCATCTCTTGTACCTATAAATAACTAGCTCAAGATCCCACCAAGATCACCATACATGCCAAGAAAGTCAAGAAAATTAAAACATCTCGTCTCCTTTTCTTCATAATCTCAAGAACATTCCAAGCAAATGGCTGGTTCAAGAAGCTCTCTTTTGCTTATAATTTGCCTTCTCTTTGTTGTGATCTTGCACTTGCCATCAATGGAAGCCAGGAAGATGATCCTAAGGGTAGAGAAGAGGCAAGGGGTGGTGGGTTCATTGAAGGATAGTTTGGTTCTTAGTGCCCTTCCCAAGGGTCTAACCCCACCTTCTGCTCCTAGTGACAAGGGTCATCAAGAAATGGTTGATGCTATAAATGAGAGTCTTCATCCTACCAAGATTGACCGGATTTTGGGGTCCGTCCCAAGTCCGGGCGTCGGCCATTAGTCTCTTCCTTAATTTTCATCTCCCAATTTCCTCGATGTTTCATGAGATTAATTGTTACTTAATTATATATAAAAGTAAGAAATTGGCTAATAATAAATCTAATATGTATTTTCATAAACAAGAAATGTTTAATATATAGTTATATTTGATGAACATAATAATAATATATTAATATTACTTAGTCATAAACTATTATTAATTTATTTTTAAACATTAAAAAATTAATACTCGTAAAGCTTACGCCTCAAAACTTACGCCTCGCCTCTTAGAGGGTCAAACGCCTCGTTTTACGCTTTACGCTTTTCAGAACACTGGGATTTACAACCTACGTATGACATGCGCGATTGCACACTAATCTGTGTATAATTTAGGCACTTTTATCTAGCATGATAAGAACATTCTTTGGTTGCTGCAAAATTTCAGTTTAGGGTGGAATCAACATGTGAGTCTTTTAGATGAACAAATATTGCATTACTTGATTTGTATTTTCGATTTCCATTGATGCGACCTCGATTTGTTGTTGGATTTGTTTTTCATAGGGAACACAACACTCTTGATAGTCAATGGAAGAGGAAAACTGATTCAATGGACTACACAACACTAAAGTAGATGTCTTCATCAAAGGCATCAAAATCAAACAATGTATCTCCTTCGTGTGTAACTGCCTTGTACACCGTGCCTAAATACCCCACGTGTGCGACTTTGGAGGTCATTATTATTTCCACGTTAGTAATAACTAAGTTTTTTATTTTGACCGTTAATTTTAATTGATAGTGAAACTGAAATAAACTATTTACAGAAGATTAAAACTTAACCCAACATCTCAAAACCACCACGAGATAACCCACCATAAAAAATACATTTTCTCAACAGAACTTGAACTCCACAAAAATCAGATTACCTTCAATCTCAACCTATAAATACAATACACACATTATGATTAATTATTGGTTTTAGTATGTAATCTCCAGCCAATAAAGCAAGAAATACATAATTGATTTTCCATGCTTTACTGTATTTAAGAAATTCTTATATTCATGCATTTAATTTAAGTTGTAGCAGTTCTATATTTTGATAAAATACCCATGGTTCATAAGCAGTTTTAGAATTTTAGGTTGATACTCTAATTTATTGGAATGCTTATGAGGTATGGGATGGTGAGGTGTTGCAATTTCTTACTCGATTAACTTGTCTTTATCATATTTTAAAGCAAGAAATACATGTTACCGATCACTATGTTAACATGTGTTTATCAAATATTATCACTCATGACAGTTAATTATTAGTTTATGTATTTCAACTCGTACTATTCCATATTAGAAGAACTTAGAACTTAGTCAGGCGCGCAGGAACTGCCTTCGAATTGAGGCAATGAGCAAAGAAATCCCAACTATTGACAAGTTAAAGGAATTCAATTCGGTAAGTCTTCGGTCAATTGTGTCCTTTTTTATTTGGTTAATTATTTGAGCACTTTTGGGCAGCACCTGCCAAAAAAAAAAAGCCATAAAACCCCAAAATTATTGTTATTTCATTTGAACTTTATTTCCTTATTGTATAATAGTGTATAATACAATATAGACTAAACTTTACTTCAAAACCATTGTCTATGATGAGTAATATTTTCTTTACCTTATATTTTATTTATTGTTTGAGTAATAATTTACTAAATTTATGCATTTTGTGATTTCTCTTTTCTTCTTTACTAGTAATAAATCTTGTCCAACTCATTAATATAATTTGATCCATAAATGTTATGTATATAATCTTAAGTTAATCTGACAGATTTTGGTTTTTATGTTATTTAATATAATCTGACACATTGGTTTTTATTTTCTTTAATATAATCTCAAACATTGTATAATTAGTGGGGTATACTTATAATATATTGAGTTTGAATTTTTTTTATGGAAATTGTTATATATATATATATGTATATAGTAACTGAACATGTATACACAAAAATATTGTTCTATAAGTATTTTTTTAGATGATTTCTCAATCTGTCCGTGTGTATTTTTTTTTATCTTGCATCGTTACCAAAGAAATATTGTCCGTAGTGAAGAACCAAATGATTAAATCATTTTCGGTCATTTTGTGCATGTATCAAAATTTTTGCATCGGACTTTGTTGCCCCAAACAATTGCTATCAACTAGAGCCTCCAAGATGATCAGAAAAAAGTGATAAAGGAGATAGGTTTTGGTGTCTTTACAGAATTGAGCTTTGACCACTTTGACAGTAATATGATCAATTGGCTGATTAACTAGTATATTCCCATGACATCTGAATTGACTGTTTAAGGTAGCAAAATTAAAATTATAAATTCAATGGTCTATCATGCATTCGGCATACCTTATACTAGCAAGAAGATTGACTTTTATCCAAAAAACAAAGCTGGGTTGGACAAGTATGGTCATCTGTTCAAGATAGCGAACAGGCGAAGAGACATCAGTCATTTATGTGATAAGTTAATGTATTGTACCGGAGCTGGTGAGGATTTGACCACTTTGACGGTAATATGATAAATTGGCTGATTAACCAGTATATTCCCACGACATCTGAATTGACTGTTTGGGGGTAGCAAACTTAAAATTACAAATTCAATGGTCCATCGTGCATTTGGCATACCTCATACCGGAAGGGAGATTGGCTTTTGTCCAAAAAATAAAGCTGGATTGGAGAAGTATGGCCATCTGTTCAAGATAGCAAACATGCAAACAGACATCGGTCATTTATGTGATAAGTTAATGTACTGTACCGGAGTTGGCGAGGATTTTAAGGTAATGTATATGGTTGCTCTAATGGGAACCGTGTTATGCCCAGGCACGCAATACAGCCCCCAAGTTCATTACCTTAACCCATTGGTAAACATCAATAAGGTTAAAGAACTCAATTGGGCAGAAACGGTGTTAGAGAGTTTGAACGAGGGTGTTGTGGCTTTCAAGATTTGTAAGCACACCTATATTACTGGTTGTATACTTTTGATTAAGGTAATGTATCCTTTCAAACATAGTGATTGATTCATGTTCCAGTTATGATTAATTAATCATACGTATAATAGTTTTTTTAACTTTTACGAATATTTACTTCAAACAGATACTGTTTATAGGCTACACCAGACCATCTGACTATGAATATCAACTCAATTTGACTGAGGAGTTCTCCATCTTGAAGTACTTGACAAATAAAATAATCAAGCTAATTTTGGGCGAGCTTCATGTCAGGGGTGGTTACTGGAACATGTCGGTATTTGTATCTCTATTGCCTAATTTAAAAGAATAAAATTGGGACATGCATCAAGCATTAGAATTCATAGTTTAGTCCATTTATAGTTATTGATTTAAGTAGCGGGTCAACAGGCCCCCAACGGGCCAAAGATTTACAAAGCTGGCGCGCATACAGTGATTTCTTATTCTACAACAACCTACCAACATAGGTCCATAGTTTGGTCTCATTTATGGGTTTGAGCAATCCAAAAAGATTATGGCCCAAACTCACTTTCTCTATCTAAAACTAAAGCCCAACATAACCTAGGTGGGAACATGCCTAGTGGGGCCTTCTCCTTGATTTGGGCGTTAACCGACCTAAAAGCCCTTTAGCATGACAACTCTACCCTAGACTCTTTGTCCTAGCAAACAATCAAACGCGGTAAGGCCAATGACTCTTACGAAGGGTAGGAGGCCCTTTTGTTCTTTTTCAACATGGGTTTGAATCCCAATAACTTCTTCTGAAATTTGGGCCTCATTTCTTTCTAAGGTTCATGGGCCCTCATCAAACATATGAATGTGAGAGAGAACACCCTAAAGGAAAGTTTTATAGGTCTTA
>JAYMTT010000796.1:0-11422 GCA_036898025.1 Hypseocharis bilobata
TCTACACCAAAAATTAACATGCCAAATTGATGGCCTTGATTTTTCCATGTGGTGAATTTTTTTTAAGCCAAGGTACAAAGTTGTGATTAACGACTGTTAATGACACCGTTAGCTGTAAAGGGCATTGTTAATTGAGTTGTAAATAGAGCCATGTGTACTGAAAATACACACACACACACACACACATTGCTTAAAATCAGGCACAGAAAGCCGAATAGAAGCAGATCATCAAAAAATTAGGATGAAAAGATATTTCAGGAAACATGATGCAAATGAAGAAAAAAGTGCTAGATGTGTCAACTAACTAGTTGACGAAGAGGAATGTGGGGCGTGTTAAAGGAATTTTAGGAGCATGTGGGTGTATATATATATATTTGTAACTACGTAGCTTGTCCATCCACTATAAATAGGACTCTTAGGCTAGCAGAAGAAATACCTAGACATATACCCATTCTACAAAAATGCTGTCAAATTTCATCCAAGTTTGTTTTTCAGTTCTTCTGTAAGATTTACGTTCTATTAATAAAATTAATGTTCATTCAACTTCTCTATAATTTCTCAAAGCATTCTAGCATTTAATCTCTTTGATTTTACAAATATTTCAAGTTGGTGTTCACCGGTAGTCCTTCTGAGAGCATTGTTTTGAGTAAGTTAATATATATTTACGCAAGTTTCACGGTTTCTTCTGAGTATAATCATAGAATTTTTTGGTTTTCATATTATCAAATTAGGTGATTTATCCTCTAATCTGTAAATTACTTGACGGTCAGATCCCATTGTAACTTGAGGTTAACAGACGACCTGAAAAAAAATTATATTTTTGATTTTTTTACAATATCAATGGTGCACCCGCAATCAATACCGATCTACGGTTCAAGAGACTCTGCGAATTTAGGGAGCCAACTTGATTATAAGTTGTTACCTCTATAAAATCACGGACGGCTAGAGTTTTTGTTTGAGAGCGAGACTGCATGCACAAAATCGTATGGTCGAAGAATGATAGAGAAGACAGAAAAAATAAGTAAAGGAATGGAAATACATAAAAATTTGAAGGCTGTATTTGTCTTTTTGTTGGTTAAACTAACTTTTTTATTTTAGTGTTTATCAACACTTGATTTAGGTGCTTATAAGCACTGACAAACGGTGGCGTAAAAATAGCATTTGAGTGATTATAAGTTAGTTTGACCAACTTATAAGCAATGTGGAACTAGCTCTTATATGGCCAACAACATGGCTTACCACTGGGGTTAATGATTTGCTTATGTATAATTGTGATGTGCGTGCATAAATTAAAAACAATGAGAATGCATGATTAGTAAGGATTTGAGAATATTTGAAATTCAAAAAACATATGCGTCTCATCAGATCTCAAGATCAAATTTCAATCAGATAAGATGCATGGGGCAATGTTTACGTCAAAAATTAACAGGCAAAATGTATGGTCTTGATTGTGCCAAAGTGGCAAAGTTTGATGACTACCTACTATTGTTGAGTGAATTTTTTACTAACAGTCATGTGTAGAGTCAAGGCATCATGGGTAGAACCAAGAGTCACGAGTGAACTTTATTCATCATTGGTAATAAAACGATTGTGGCTAAAGAAGAAAATATATCAACCCGGGAGCAAGAGGACGCATGCAGATAAAATGAATATTTAACGCATATCATAACCTCAAGAAATCAGGAGATGGTAATTTCCAAGGAAGCACACGGAAAGTGGACAACAGACATGGAATATGGAAGGACGGGTGGCAGCTGGCGATTGAAAGTACCAGAGAGTGAAAACGTACGAAAACTTTTAGGATGAGTTGCAAATGCTGTTGCACCATCATAGTCTGTCTATAAATATAACCCCATGACCAGTCGTACACCCCTTTCCAACACCTACCAACGTTACACACACACGCACACACTTAACCAGTCGATGAATTCTCTATGATTCTTCTTTGAGTGATATTCAACTTTTTCCTGTTTTAAGCAAGATTTATGATTTCCTTAATTGTTCTTGTGCTTCTCTGCCTGTGAGTAACTATCCATGTTTATAATTAGTTTTAATTTTTTACGTATTTGTTAGCATAATTAATCGGTTTGGTTCAATCATACGTTTCTACAAGTTCAATCTCATTCCCACTTTCAAGATCTTCAATTTAAAATAGTTTTACGATATCAATTTACTTTTTCATCCCTCTACTTGTCGTAGAGTTGTTTGTGGTAAGTTATTAATTTTATGTTTTTACTTGTCAGCCATCTTAGTTAGTTTTCTTTCTCCTTAAAAAAGTCCTTGAACATTCGAGGCATGATAGAACCTTTTTATATGAAGGTGAATTATTCTCTAACCTGCCAGTTGTCTACAGTCAGATCCTTTCAAACATGAGGTCACAAGTGACAACCATTTAATTTTCAAATTTTTTTATATAAAATTAGTGGCACACCTTAATTTTTCGGATCTACCTACAGTCAAGAAACTTTACGCGTTTTGGGAGTCAACATATGGATTTATTCATTTAGATAGAAAAGAAAACATCCTTCAAGTGATGTAGAGGAGTGGTGGTGCATGCGCGGTGGTGGGAAAAAGAAGAAGAAGATCGAAGGGAAGGGAAGAGAGAAGTGGGAAAGAAGAGATCGGTGTTATGATGGCGCGGTGATATAGAGATGCATTCTTAGAGAGATAGAGAGAGAGAGAGAGATGAGGAAGATAAGAGGGTTGGATTGATTTAATTTCGAGGCATTTATGGTTTTTTATTTTATTTTATCGTGGAACTAATGTGTTTGGGAGGAACGTTGACTACATTTTTCGGTCAACTTTTTAGAGTTGTTTTGAAGTAAACATAATATTTTAAAAGATTCTCATGAGAATCTTTGCCAATTGCATTAGGTTCACGAATCCCATGAATTTTTTTACAAAGTAAACGAGATCTCAATGCATACATTAATGCATTCATTAGAATCAGAAGAAAGTGGGAATTGAGCTAATGATGTAAGTTATTTATCCACTTCTCTTATTTTTTTTGTATTTGTGAAAAAAATAAAATAATTAATTTATCAAGAACAGTTCAAATGCCGGTTGAATGATCAAACCGGGACCCAGACATATGATCAGTTCAATAGGCCGGGCCGATTTTTACAACATTGGTGCATACTTCATATACATTACCATACAAACCCAAATTTGGCGTAGTACGCACCAGGTCTAGGATAGATAGGATAAGCAAGTGTCTACAAAAAAATAAAAAATAAAAAAATAATAATATAAACAATAAAATAACCCTCTTTCCACGATTGACCACTCTAGGGTTTTTTCCTCCCTCCCTATCTCTCTCACATTGCAGAAGTCATCGGATCGATTCACTCATCTTCTAATCTTCCACTCTAAGGTGTGTACCAATCGTATCGTTTCTATAGTTTTCCAAATCTTTTCAATTTCTCATTTGGTGTATATTTTTGCTTTTCTTTTCAGTTTCATATTTGGTTTAATATCATAAAATTTCGGTAATTATGTCATTTTGAGCTACCGAAATCGGTGGTTATATGGTTTTGGATTCATTTTCCGTTTGGTTTCAAGAAATCGAGAGTGAAAATGAAAGCAACAGTTTGAAACTTGGTAGCTTTGGGCTTTTCGATATCTGGGAACAAAAACTAAAACGAACCCTTATGCTCAATTAAGCCTGAGCTTAAGGCTTGTTTGTTATTTTATTCGAATCCAAACGGACCTGATCTTCTAATCGGAAGTTATCAACTTGCTTCATTCATTAGTGTCTTTGAGCTTTAAATTGGCTCTTAAAAAGCTGAATTAGATCTGGGATTTGTTTCATATGATCAGTACTAAAATTAGTCCATGATTACCCTTTAGGAGCATATTCCTACTTCATTTGAGCATCTCTAGCTGACTATAGAGTCATTTATTCGCGCTGCTGAATTTGATTGGAGTTGATAATTTGAGGTTTCAGATAAGAGTTGGGATGTTGCTGGTTTTTTTTTATTTTTTATTTTGTTTTAGAATTAAATTTTGAGTGTTTTTGTGCTTATTTAGTACGTTTTTGGATACCCAGTAGAGATAGAGTGACTGAAATTATACTACATAGGTTTTAAAGGTGAAATTCAATTGTTTAGAATGAGGTTGTTAAAGAAATGGGAGGTATCATCACAAGTGATGGTGTATGATTCGATGGAATATTGTTATTTCATGATCTCTCACAATCTTACCATCACTTGTGATACTGGCTTTCATTTTCTTTAATGGTCACATGAGTGGAAGATTTTGCAACTTTTTTCTGCAGTAGAATCCTTTTAAAAAAAAAAAATACAAAATCTCTTCCCTCTCTCCTTGTCCATTGCCCACGAGTTGTTTTTCTTCTTTTCAAAAATCTCTTCATTGTTCATCTGCCTAGCCACCGGCACCGGAGACCAACGAGCTCAGCTCGAAAGAGCTAGCATCGATCAAAGGAAAAGAGAAGAAGAACTCTGCTGCTCTCACCTGCTACTTGTTTTTGAGTTTCTCGGACCCCTGATGTAATTTTCTCCTTTGGGTCTCTCTTAATTTGTCTCAATCTATTTTTTGATTTGATTTGGTTTTGGGTATCTACATTTGATTATGCTTTTGGGCTTTTTTTCCCCTTTCCCTGTAGTGTATAATAAAATTGCAGGCCAACGGGCGTCAACAGGCTAGCTGAACTAGTTTTTTTGGATTTTCTCATATGGGTCTCTCTTATTATGGATTTGAGTTGTTGGTTTGAGTATGCTGTTGAGTGTTTTTTGTTTTAATCTTTTGAAGCAAATACATGATGATTATTTAAGAATTTGTTAGCTCTGATTTATAATTTAGTATTATTACTTTACCTTACCAGATTCTTGGACACTTGAGCCATGATACAAATGAATGCTTTTGTAGTGGCAATCACTATATGTTGCTTTTATGCCTTTTTAGTTTACCGTCAAAAACTAGAGTTTGAAATTGATTTTTTTTTTGTTTGTATGTTTGAAATTGATTTGGAATTATTGGCTGGTTTTTATACTTTTGAATGTTTGGGATGCTGCCGGAAATGGTGGGAGGAAGAAGAAAGAGGAGAGGAAAAAAAAAGAAAAGAGAGTTGAGGGGTATGAACGGGTGCTGCATCTACTTCTCTCTTTGTTAAGATATAGTGAATAAAGACGAAGTGATAATCCTTGTTTACTATGTTGGATGATGTTAACTTATGTTACAAAGAATAAAGATCACATAGTTTAAACATTCTAATCGAGAGAGATTGGGCGAAGCCCTAAAAGGTACAGTTATACGAGTATAGAGATAGTGAATGAAGATGATTTTTACTTCACAAATTTTCACTTTTTTATTGTGATATACAGTTGGAAGTTTTATTTTTGGATAATTATAGTAGTGTAAATGAAAGAAACCAATTTATGCTGAAATTTGTATAAAGAGATGCAAGTCTAATTAGCATGACTATGATCCATAGTGTTTAATTTATCCAGATTCAAGAGTGTTAAGAGCTTTCTGCCTGGGTATGAAGGGGAACATGAACTCCCAAAAATTGGAGGAAGTTGAAAGTTTTTACACAAGTTTAGATATAAGGATTCCATTATGTTTTCTAAAGCTTTCTCCCACATTATTAACTTGGCCAACTTGGCTGGGGAGGTTCAGATTTATCGTCAACATACTGAATCAGAAATTAGTTAATGAAACTTTGAAGAGACTTTTGGTGAACTTGAAGAAGTCGTTATGATGCTTTGAAGAATTATTTGGTTTTATTAGTGTATGTTAATATCATAGTTCCAGATATTGATTTCATGATGGTCTCTATAGTTACATGAACTAGATGATACTGGATGTCAATGTCATATGCTTCATTTATCAATTGCATTTCAATCTTCTTCCTGTGGGTTGTTTGCATCACTAGCAACAACTTGGCGCACGCTAAGGTGGTCTCATGCATTAACTATAAATTTGATCTCTCTTGTATGTCTAGAGGGCAGTTATAGTATGTAGGTGAGGGTGCAGAGGGGTGTTCTTGTAGACCCATGAAGATTTGACCCTTTGTTATTTCTTCAATGTATCTTCTCTATGAATTATAGTTACTTATTTGCATACTCTAATCATATAAGAATTTTTTTTCTCAATTATGATAGTATTTTTTAAATATTGTTATTTTAGTACAAGAATATTGTGTGTGTGTGCGTGAACAATTAGTTTCTTTTATGTTAAAAATGTTATGAAAGCTGAACTGCAACTTCTTTGGTTTGCATGCAGAGTAATAAGTATGAAGGTAAGCTTTTCCACAAGTGGAATCAAATTTGGGATTTGATTGTGTTTAAAAATTTCAAAATGCCTCGTAAAGATGTATTTTACTTCTCATCTTTACTGAGAAATGGTGTTTTGATGTCTTTAAATTCCAAGGCTAAGCAAACTCATACACAGATCCTTGTTAATGGCTTCCTTCCCAACATTACCTTGGAGACTGGTCTCTTGCTTGCTTACCGCAAATGTGGCCTTCTTCAGTATGGTCACCATGTTTTTGACAGAATGCCTGACAGAAATATTCATGCCTGGAACATCTTGATTGCTTCATATGTTCAGAATTCTCTTTTTCCTAATGCTTTTAGAGTTTTTTGTGAGCTCATGAAAATAGGTACTCGACCTGATCATTATACCTTTCCTCCTGTATTTAAAGCTTGTGCAGGAAAGGGAGTTGCTTATGTGGGTAAGGTGCTTCATGGTTGGGTGGTTAAACTTGGGTTCGAAGAATATCTTGTCGTGGGGAGTTCAATTTTGGATTTCTATGTGAAATGTGGGAATCTGACTGATGCACGACAGATATTCCTCAATATGTCATGGAGGGATTCTATTGTTTGGAATTCCATGATTACGGGGTTTGGAAGGGGTGGCTTTTATGTACAAGCTTTGAATTGTTTTAGGCACATGCTTGGAGAAGGAGTTAAGATGGACCCTATGACAATTCCAAGCATTTTGAATGCTTGTAGTGGGGAAGGAGACTTGGTAAGAGGGATGGAAGTTCATGCTCAAGTTTTCAAGTGTTTAATCGTTGATGAAGATGTTGCACTTGGGAATTCATTGATTAATATGTATGTAAAGTGTGGGTGCTTGCATTACTCGGAGAAGGTTTTCAAGATCATGCCTAACTTGAATCTGGTGACATGGACCACGATGATGTCTTGCTATGGTATCCATGGGAAAGGAGAGAAATCTTTGATTCTTTTTGATAAAATGAAAAATTATGGGTTTCGACCTAACTGTGTCACACTTACGACACTTTTAGCTAGTTGTAGTCACTCGGGTCTCATAGATCAAGGTCGGCAAATTTTTAATTCCATTAGTTTAGACTCTGGATTTGAACCTTGTGTAGAACACTATGCTTGTATGGTGGATCTTTTGGGCCGATTTGGTTATCTTGATGAAGCACTTGGGTTAGTTAAAAACATGAAGTTAGAGGCAATAGCAAGTGTTTGGGGTGCCTTACTTGCAGGCTGTATGATGCACAAGAATGTCAAGATTGGAGAAATTGCAGCTCAAAAGCTTTTTGAATTGGAACCCAGAAACTCTAGTAACTACATAGCCATGTGTAGTATATATGAGTCTCTTTGTATGCAGGATGATAATGCACTTATCAGAGGCAAGATGAGGAAACTGGGTTTGGTTAAAGCTCCTGGTTGCAGCTGGATAACTATTGCTGGAACTATCCATAAATTTTACCAAAGGGATAATTCCCATCCACCGGCTCAGATGATATATGAAACACTAAACGGAATTCTTAAGGGACCAATATTACTTGATAGTTTCATACGAGGAAATAGCCCATAAGTACCACATGAAGTCTGCAATGTTATTTTCAGATGACCATGACCATATTTGGCAATTTTTTGTTCTATTATAAATTCGGGATTCAACGACAAAGCATTGGGGAAGTTTTTTGTTCATGCACAACGAAATTGTTTCAGAGCATGATGCATGGATATATACAATGATACACTCCTGGATCACTTGCAACTGGAAAATGATTCTATTTTTCAGATCCTTAGCCTTAATGGTATTCTTTGGATTTGTTTCTTACTTTTCTTTCATTATGAATGATTGAGTGATATCGTGCGTCACTACTACATTGTTTTACATCCAGGTGTTTTCCGGCCAGCCTTACTATTTTTTTAGCTAGCTTTGGTCCTCCTGAAGTTGTAGTTCACATTAAATTAACAATTGAAATGATTTATCTGATTTTATATATAGTTCTTGTATTTAATTTGCAGATTAATATATAGAATGAATGTTGAACATTCATTGCGTACTACGGTGATGCCTAGTCTTAGATTGCAGAAAATATTTTTGGTAATTATCAAGTACTGCATATGTTATGGTTGATAAGGTTTTTTAGCTATTCATTAACACGCTTACACGTCTCTAGAATCTCAAATGAATAGCAGCCTTTAATTTCTATTTTGGCTGGGTAGAATCATTTACTTATGTTCATATGGTTTTTCCTCAGACATCCATTTGTATAAACCTACCGTAGTCCTTGCTGAATTTTTTTCACAGAGCATGCTAATCCCTACTAATATATTCTATACATTTTACATCCCTTATTATCGATGCAAGTTAATTTCAAATATGCCCAAAATTGCAAACTTGTAGGCTGATACCAAGCACTTTAGAAAACCAGACACAGACACACACACAAGCGACAATCCTTTGTTATTATACTGTTTTATGCTATCTTATCACTTATTTCAACTTCCAGTGTTTGATATGGTTTATAGCATACTTGTGTCTAGATATATCTTCGGCTACAACACAATCTTTTTGTTGTCATTGGAGTCCAGACTGATTATAATGCTAGTGTATACAGATACACACTAGACAAATAATTGCCAAACAAGACCAGTCATCACTAACGGCCCTTTTACTGATTATAGACAACTATTATCAAAACCAGATTTCCTTTCCTGGCCATATGTGAACTCGTCTGCTAAATTGTATCCATCTGTGATTAACAGGATCCTGCTATGGGTTCAAGGTAATAATAGTGCTCATGTTGAGCCATTAACTCATTTGTACTGATTTTCTTTCCGTTATTCTTATCTAATCATAGTTTACTATCAGACACAAGAATCAAGCATACAAAATATTTCTCAAGAAGAAACTGCTGATGGAGTGGAAATTAAAAGGATGTCTGATCTCTGTCAGCCACTACAAATTTTTGCCAGCACATCATATGCTTAACTAGTTTTTCATCTCTCCTTTTTTTGTCTACTTGGTGTAGTACCTTCTCTAACAAATCTGGCTACTAGGTCAACAACCAAATATGCCATTAATACTTTATAGTGAGACCAGTATCATGCTTATGGATTTTCTTCTAATTTGTCTCAAATTCAGTTTCTTTATATGGATTGTTTAGATCTCCAATATACAACAACGTAACAGACTAACAGTATTATTCAACATTTTTTTTTATTCCAGCACAGCAAGACATATATGGAGAAGAACAAGAAATTTGTGTAGTTAGGAGGTGATTATATCAATGGAAACATTTGATCATTTTGCTGCTGTGTTGTTGATATTAATGTCATTTCATGAGGCCTGCCACACATAACAAGGTCGCTAGAAGTTGCAGCGTCACCATTCCGATATACCTTGATCTAGAGGTACTGTATCGTATCTCTGTCTATTTGTTGTTTTTAATCTGGTTTGTGAAGTGGTGAAAAAAGCTTTACAATGATGTTGTATGTTGATTAGAATTTGGCAAGAAATTTCAATGTGAACGCATTTTTAATTTGTTTTACATATTAGATTTTGTTAGGCAATTGCTCCAAAAATACGTGGTAATAGGAACTATACATTCACTAAGCTTTGGCATACACGTGACACTCATTGATATATGCAATGAGTTGATTGATGGAGATGAATGGAATTATCTTATATTAAGGCAACAAGGTGGATTAGAATCTTAGTTGAGATTTAAAAGAAAAAAGTAGTTTTAATTCTAGATAAGTCGAGGGAATAGTTTGTGATGTGCAGGCCCTATAGGACATAAACCTTATAGTAGAATTTAATTTTGACAGTTAAACAAGATGGTATAATGGTCCTTGTTCTTGCCATGGTCCACCAATTCCAGCCTTTTGGTTTTATCTCATTGCCTTTTCCACTTTCTCATTTTGTGAGAAATTGATTGATATTGCTCTAGACATTGCTTACTTGAGCTCTTTAGTTAGTAACTATGGTCACTAATCCAATAGCCATGGTCACTGTTTAATCAAGCTATTGAGGAAATATAGCCTGCTGGTTCGCATGATCCATTCCATCTTTGAGGTTTTTAACCTTATCAGAACAATCACTCCTAGGATGAAATGGAATTGGTTGAATAGACCCAAGCCAAAACCTACAGATTACTCACTGCCCCCAGTGTAGATTTGTCCCCAACGGTAGTTTGTTTGACTCTCTCCGAAGCAAAGCCTCAATAAAGCCTTTGCCTCTTTAAAAAGATGGCAAACTCTTATCTCATTGAAGACACTCTGGTTGCCTGTGATCATCAATTAAACTAAGATTCATGAAAATTATGAGACTAAACAAAAGCGAGTACACTATAGGATCAAACTCAGTCTCAAGATGAGTAATATTAAGCCGAGAGGCTGACTAAAAAACATGATGGTAAAGAAATAAAACTAGTTCTGTGGTGAGAACTGAAAAATGATGCGACTTATTAGAGGCTTGTAAATTTCCCATGCTTTGTTTAATTGGGCAGCTAGATATCCACGCTGGAATAATTCATTTAATTCTGATGTTCCTCTTAAATCACATGCATTAGGTAATTCACCTTCTATGGTTCTTCTGTGACAGTGGTGTAAATGGGCTGGATACGGATTACTGCGGTCTGCTTGATGCACTTCTCAACTTGGATGCTTGTTGCATTGAAGATGTGGACTGGGACGATCTTCTCAAACATAGGTCTAATGATATGCGTCGAAGAGTGATGGAGCCAAACGGTCAATCACCTAAGTCATTTATGGACGAAGCCATTCACAGAAAAAGGTAAAGTTCTCTCAAAGTGATATTGCCTGGATGTACTTGAAACAAGCAAGAGAGGCATATGATTGCCAACCTGCAGTTCCTTGATGTTATTATCTTACCAGGGTAAACTGTTACTGCAACGTATATTAGATGTAGATAGCAATCTGACTGGGGGTGATTGTTCAGCAATTTAAAGTTCTTGTAACCTATGGCATTTGGATTGGGAATGACTTGAGAACACATTTTTCCCTTTGATTTGTACCTCTTTTATTTTTATTTATTTTTTCTTGGCTGAGCAAATTTCAATTTTGACTGAAGTGTAGTTGTGGCTTGATTAATGAATTTTCATTCTATTTGTCCGCTTTCCTTTTGCATCAATTTTTAGAAAATTTTTAAAATTTTAATTTTATCTTCA
>JAYMTT010000797.1:0-11408 GCA_036898025.1 Hypseocharis bilobata
TCACGGGACAGGTTATAACATCTGTGAAGGATGCTTGTAGGACAGCCATGCTTCAGAAGAAACCACGGCTGGTGGAAGCCATGTACTTCTGTGAGTTGAACACCTCAACGGAATATTTGGGTGCCATGTATGCTGTGCTTTCTCGGAGGCGGGCCCGAGTGTTGAAGGAAGAAATGCAGGAAGGATCTCAATTGTTCACTGTGCATGCATATGTGCCAGTTGCTGAAAGCTTTGGTTTTGTCGATGAGCTTAGAAGATGGACTGCTGGGGGTTCGAGTGCTCTTCTTGTGCTTAGTCATTGGGAAGCACTCCCTGAGGACCCTTTCTTTGTACCAAAAACCGAAGAGGAAATTGAAGAGTTCGGAGATGGTTCTAGTGTTCCTCCCAATACTGCCAGAAAGCTCATTGATGCTGTAAGACGGCGGAAGGGCCTGCCTGTGGAAGAAAAAGTGGTCCAGCATGCAACCAAGCAAAGAACCCTGGCTCGTAAAGTGTAGAAGAAGTTGATTTTGTCATGTCATTAGCTTTTCAAGAGAATTGTAAGGTGATACTTTTCACCATTTGATTTTGTGTGGAAAGTTCATTGCATATATGATGAAAAATTAGTTTCAGTGTTAGTTCAATATATATATTTTCTCTCTTTATTTCGTAGAATGCAATTTGTTCCAACATAGGTTATGAATTTTATTTTTTTTGGTCTACTTTTACTATAGCATAATCTCCTTATGATTGACCTTGATCACATCTTTGCATGGGTTGTTGGTAACAATGTGATTGATATCTGAGTATTCTTACTATTGTTAAGGTTGAATAAAAGTTATTTTCATTGGCTTCTGAGGCATTGAAACCATGGAATGAGACAAATTAGAAATGTTTAGTTTAAAGATATCTCAGGGTGAATCAATTGTGAAAATGCGCCGTATACTGTGATATGGACATGCCTCCCAGAAGAAAAATCTGCAAAATTTTGTGTTCTTAGCATGCGTCGCACCAATAAAAGTAACTCAGAGTGTATTATAAGTAGTCACAATCCTCCAGACAACTCAAACCTGAAATTCTAACAGGTTCTGGCTTCTGATGCCAGCTTTGTGCAAGTGAATTAGAAAAAAATATATGCTTTTTTTATTTATAAACAGGGAGCAAATGAAATCTGTGGCAGATAGGTTCTGAGAAATGCTTCATCTAAATCGGAAGTGATGTCAATTACAAGTGTATATATGGCTGCCCCTCTTATGTGGAAGTGAAGTACATATACAGTTAACAATGCCTTAACTGTCTATTGAATTGTCTTCCCCTAGTAACAACTTGGCCTCCAGAACAGAGGCATGGACATTTTGCAGCTCTTCTTCCATTTTTTCAGATAAGAAGCATGATGAACTGCACTTTCCGTCTTCCAATATCTGGGTCATCTTTTCAGCAGCTTCAGCTCTCACTTTTCGCAACTCTTCCATTCTTCCCGACTCCTGCTGCAGCTCTTCTTGCAACATTTTCATCTCGGCCTCCTTCAAACCAAATTCAAATGCTTGCTGATGATATTCAAGAATCATAGTTTCAATCTCAGTCTTGCCATTCTCTCTGATCTCCAAGAGCATCTCCTTTTCTTTAAGTACAGCCTGAAGGGCAAGATCCATCTCTTCCACAGCTGTCGTACCTTTCTGTAACTCTATCTGAACAGCTTGCATCTCACCCTCTAACTTCCCCAACTTCCGGTTCAAATCTTCAGACTCCCTCTTTGTGACCACAAGTTTCTCTCGAACCAGTTTCATCTCTGTTTGCAGCTTGGTTTTCTCTTCCTCAGACTTGAGTAACTCAGTAGCTTTACCACCCAAATAACAATTCCTCTGTGAGGGGTCTACTTTCTCAACATTATCTATGGCAAAGAGAACCTTTTCATTCTCGTGCCTTTTGTTTTCTTCCTCTAATTTTGATTTCAAAGACGCAAGGTTGGTCCTTAATTCAACATCAGATTGTTGAACCTTCCTCTGGGAAGCCTCGATTTCATCCTTGCAGGCTTGAAGACGAGTCAGTTCCTCTTTCTTTTGGTTCAAATGAGTCATGGAAGCACTTACTCTTGCCCTTGCTCGAGCTTCTCGTTGTTCAAAGTAAACCACCGATGAAGAGAAGTTTGATAAAGAGTATTTGAGAGCTAAAAGCTTCTTGTCAACTAAAGAGGTTCTTTCCTGCATTTCTGAAGAAAGGTGTTTAAGGGATTCGAACTGTTGCTGCTTGACCTGAATTCCATCTTCCATTGCTTCAATTTCTTTTGAGAGCTTGTCAACCTGAACAATTGTTTTCTCAAGCAAACCAAATAAAGTAACAGTTCTAGCAGAATCTATAAGTTTTTCCTGTGCTTTATTCAGCTTCTCTTTAACCAAATTTAGATCTTCTGACACCTTGACTACACTGACATTTGATGGCTCTGTTTCCATGTCAGAAATGGCTCCAACATCAATGTCGCTTCCTGCAACTGCTTGATGATCATCGTGACATAGGCTAGACCCGTCATGCCCATTCATTTCAGAAAACCCCGTTTCTTCAATAGACGTCTCCATTAACTCTTCACTTTTTTCCGCTTGAATTGTTGCTTCAATACAGCTACGAGGTTCATCTGACTTATGATTTTCCGTTCCAACCTGCATGTTCAGCCCATGGACACTAATTTCCTGAGTTCCCCCACCATCTACTTCAACGAGCTTTTCTGGGCAGTCAAATCCTCCTTTTGTTTCAACTCTGCTCCCTCCATGAGAAGAAAGAATTTTTTTAAATTCATCCCTTTCATGCATTGCCTGCTCATACAACCCCATTAATTTTTCATTTTCTTCATTCATTTCCATTAGCTGATGCTCTAGGTTCTGAACCGCGATTTTCATCTCATTCTGTTTTTCTTCAGCAAGTATACCACATTGACCATTATTCTGAACTTCAGTTCGAAGTTCAGTAATCTTAGCTTCTTCTATTGTATGGTTACGACTACTTTCTGCAGCTGCCTGTTCATACAATTCAATCAGTTTATTGTTATCCTCAAGTAAGACCATAATCTTTGTCCGTAATTCATCATTCTCTTTAGACAAGATGATTGCTCTCTCATGAGCTTCCGCTTCTCTTTCACTTGCCAAAGCAATGGCATCAACCATAGTTTTCAGCTCCATTTGGTCATCAGAATTGATAACAGGAACATTGGCTGACAATGTAGGAACCTCAGTTTGCCGGTTTCCTTCTTTTGTCCCTCTGGAAGATCTTTCATCTTCAAGTTCCTTTAGCAAATCACTGACACGCCTGCAGGAATCGTTAAGACTAAAGAATTCAGGATGGAGAGAATATTTCATTCAGTAAAAAGGAACAAAAGAGGAAACCTAAAACATAACAGTTCTTTTTATTTATCATTTAGAAGAAAATTGGCAATGCCAGTCACCACTGGCTAGATACTAAAGTAAATCGTGAAACTCATTTATTTTGTTCAAAGCATATATTGTCAAGTTAAGAAAAAGAAAATGAAGAATACCTTTCCAGCTTTTCTTTCTCTTCGAGGCAAAGATTTAGTTTCTTGCGGAGTGAGTCCATTTCTGATTGATTTTGAATTGCCTGTGATAAGTAACATGTATTTGTTTAATTTATGGGGTAAACAGAACAATTTGTTAAATATACAAAAAATTCACTTTCAAGCTACCTGCATGCGGAGAAATTCATTCTCCTCATTAACTGAAGAACGCCAAGGTGATCCTGGCTCCTGTATTGAAAAAAAAAAGTTAATAATTTTTGTGAAGATGATAAAGTGAAGATGATGAGAAAAGCAAGATGGGCAGCTTTTCTTTTTATTTTCAATTTCGGTGTAAGTAATGATTCGCCATAGGCAGTTGTAGTTACAAGTAAGGAAGGACCTAGAGGACATGAAGCTTGAGTTTCACACATTATTCAACATTTATGCGTTTGTATATCATATATATTAGACCATCCATGAAGAATTTGGAGTGGAAAAAGAAACCCATTAGCAAAAATATTTCAACTATGCACACACCCAAATATGAGGTCAGTTTACTGTATGAGCACGATATCTTCCAAACAATCACATACAGATAAATGTTAACAGCAAGTATGCTCTGCTATCAAAATTTCATTTAGTGAGCTTCCCTGATGCCATTACCTAGTCAAAAAAAATAATGGCTGAGAGTTGAAATGAGCAGCAGCAAAGTGTTTCTCATGTCTATATTACAAGATTCGGGTTCTTAAAATTAAAATTATCCTAGCTGAACTCCTGAATGATAATTTAAAATTCTGTTCATCCATAGTGAACAAAAAATGACTTGTGTAACTTACGTAAACACAGACTCACTTATGTTAAGAATCTTGTTTCAATCTTATACAGTCTGTTATATATTGCCTTGCTTCTTAAAACTAAAACTGCACTAGCCAAGCAGAGAACAAGTTCCTACATAGTCAGTGCCCAGAACTAACCTGACTGGAACTCAATAGCTGACCGTCTCCACGAACTTCGGTCTCAACATCTGAATTAGCTTTCTGTGACACACAACCATCCGGATTTAGGTTAACAAAAAAACAAAAAACTTTCAGAAATTAATTTACAATTAACTTCCATCACAAGGGCATATGAAGAACCTGAATTGCTGCGGGGTCAGATTCATTCATAAGTTTCCAGTCAAGTGCTTCTAGCAACTGCAGGTTTATACAGAAATATAAATTAAAATTCAAAAATTACTGGCTGAACTGGACTTCAAGGGCACCAACTATTGAAGTAAGAGCAATTTTCAGACCTTATTCTGTAACACCATGATCTGTTCATTCATCATTTCCCGCTCACCTTGCTCGCAGAATGACTTCAGCCTGTGGGTTTAGAGTGTAACTAAGCATTAATTACAAAGTTAGAAATAATTTTAGTTCAACTGAACATAGAGGATAAAGAAGTTATTGAAAGAAGCTAGCTTAGATAAAAGAATATCTCAAAAATATTCTCCTCCTGTAAGTCACTGACTTTCAAAGAACAATATTCATTTGATTTCTTTCTTCAAACTACAGAAGCATGTTAAATTTTTGTCCTTACAGTACTTGACCAAGAACAGAAAGAATGAAGGGCGGATAAAATGAAGAGTGTGACAAAGGGGATTCAAACTGTAAGAAAGGACATGCCTTCTGATTTCTTCCTTTAGCTTCAGATTTTCCATAGCAAATCTGGTTACTTCTTGGTTCCTATCAACCTGAGTTTTGAGGACCTCAATTTCCTTCAGATGTTCCTCTTTCTCTTTCAGTAGGTGTGTCTCAGCTGAGATCTTTCCAGAGGCAACTGCCTCAAGCCGTTTTATTGCTGCTTCTCGAAACCGTAGCCTCATTTTTAGGCCTTGTATCTCATCTTCTCTTTGTTTGGCCTGATTCAGACAGAAATAACTTCTTTTTGTTATCAAGAATTTCCCTTTTCCAAATAACCACATCATCATTGTAGGGGAAAATTTTAAAGATAACTGAAGATGATGTCTGACTAGTGTGCTTTTATTGATAAATCCTATGACTGTATAAACCAACCATGAAATGAGGTTCTAACAAATCTACAACTGATACCAAAGAGTGTCCTCATGCTCGTACATGCTTTTCTTGGTCATTTCTTGCAAGTATTTTCTATGTACCATATGATTTGACGAATCTACGACTTGATTCTAAAAGTTCAAAGCATACAGCTATCAGACAGCAAAAAATAGAATAAACAAATCTTTCAAATATACCAGCTGCATGGCTCCTTGATTTTCAGCAGCCAGAGCTTGCAATGCCATGTCTTTGTCTTTTTCTCTCCTGAAAGCCCCAACAAGGGCAACTTCATAGTCTTTTTTCTGAAATTACAAAATAAGCCAATGACTAACTCCAACTAATATTTCAAATTAGATAATTTCTCCAGATCAAGAAAGAAATGGCACATACCTGGGATGTCCGCTTACTAGATGTAAGTGGACTTAATGATCCATGAAGTCCTTCCCACTTAAAAGATCCTGGAGATCCAGGAAAACCTGCTGTCCATGCCTCACTGTCCTGATTTTCGACTCCTCCATTACCTAAACGTAGGCGAGCTACTTCTTTCTGAAAATAACGCATACAAAATATGTAAGAAAAATGTCATAAAGTTTCTCTTCTTGGGCCTGTTGCATTTATGCATTTTCTCTGATCATTTCTGTTAAAGAATCACAACAGCATTAGGACCACATTGTGTCCATTACAAAATTTCAGGGTTGACGTTATTGCAATAGGTACTAAAGCATAACTTTTTTAACACTTTCAAGTTTAAAGTAGTGTTCCCTGTAGTTTTGTACACATTCGACGTCATGAAGGAAATAACTATTTTATGATACTTCAACCAATCAGAAAAATAATCAGTGAATAACTTCAAAAGTTTCTCAAGGCTTAACTGACAATCTATCTTGGTAAACTACAAAATATTGAAGCAAAAATCTAAACAAATATAGAATTTCAGTCAAACTTACTTTGAGTTGTTGAATTTGCATCCGCATGGCAATTACATCTCCAGATGCATCTTCATTCACAATTGCCTAAAAGACAACATTGCATAAGTGATGACTGATAAAGCTAAAAGCATCTACAAACAGATTACTAACAACTTTATGAGGCCTTCTCTAGAGGCCATGAGTCCAGAACTAATCCTATCAGATTTCCTCTGTTTTTTTTTTTTGGGCCGAGTCAGCTAAGTTGGAGGTTCATTACCATTTATTCAATTAGATATTTTACATAATATAAATGAGTGGCAAATAGAAAATAAATTTAGGTCCTCTACTCAAAAACTGTGATTATAAGAACCATCTCTTTGTTGATATAGTAACAGAAACTATAAATAAAAATGACCGAGTAGATATCACGTACATTGTTTTTTATAAATTTAGCACGTTGTGCAAACTTCAATGTGCTTAGTGTCTCCAATGAACAGCTGCAATAACCCAAAGCATATTTCATTTTCCAAAAACTAATAATAAAACTATAGAAGCATACATAAAGAGATAATGCAATGCTCAGGAAAACAAAAGTTCGAAAACATAAAAAAAAAATTACACTACGGCACAAAAGGTTTAAACAGTAATATACATATCTATTTGAAATAAAATAGAAAGTGAAAAAAAGTGTCATGAGTATTTACTGACCAATTTGCTGGACTGATATTTGCAATTATAATTGTTTTTGAATTACCCCCCAGTGAATCCTGAAATAACAGAACAAAAAATTGATTAGACAAGTTTATGTCCTAAAGCATGTTTTTCAGATGATTATAAAAAACAAATGAATAAAATAAAAGAAATTTTACTACTGGTTTTGCAAGCTTTTATAATAATATATGAGGCTAGCCTTCTCAATCACATACTTAAATTTGTACTTGGCAAAATATGACCCTTTACCTGAAGCAAAAATGTAAGCTTTGAATCTCGGTAAGGCACGTGTTGTGACTTTCCATTGGAAATATTCACCAGGTTCATAATTACAAGTCTGCAAATAACAATAAAAACAATATAACTCTAATGTGAGGATGCTACTCTTAACATCAGCCAAAAAAAAGAAAAGAAAAGAAAAAAAGTTAATGATTTATTTTCATTAACAAACAAAATCTAGGATGGAAGGGATAACAGACCCCAACGTTGAAAGAGACTTGTTAATGTTTGTAGCTTCCTTGAGACGATCTCCTTCAGCACCAGAACTCTTCTGCCTATGATTGGAACATAAGCACAGTAGGCATAGGAAATCAGTTATCATAAACTATTCACTTTCCGTTGTCATATCATACTCTCTGTCTTAAATATTTTACCTTTCAGACCCTGCTAAATCAACTAGATTAAGCCGAGCAAACCGATGGTGAGTCACCCCTTGGGATTCCCACTGAAATATGAACGCTCAATTAGAAATGTTTAAATCACAGTGTGTGTGTGTGTGTGAGAGAGAGAGAGAGAGAGAGAGAACTCAAATAAAAGAATGGCTATGTGAAAAAACAAAAGGACAAGAACGAATTACTCACCTTACTCTCAATGATGCATGTAAATACACTATGAGAACGACTGCTTGCACGATTCATATTAGTAGCAGCCACTTTTCTGTTCGCTGCACCCTGATGACACAATATAGGTATTACTGGTATGAAAGAGCATCAAAAGCAAAATTTACTAAAGCAAAATTAACAACTTACACATCATAGAAAGCATTCATGAAATCTGTGGCTAATAGCATGGAACATAAAATAAGCCTTTCTGTTACATTTACTAAGTGAAGAAATGTTACATTATAAAAGATCAATTTCTAGATCCCTTTTCTTACATACAGTTTCCGAAAGGTTATTAAGGGTGCTGCTAATACTGCAACTTTTGCATTAGAATTTCAGATATTCTGGAAATATTTCTTTTCAATTTCAAGTTCTTCAGAATACATTGTAGATAGACAAACTTCAACTTCAACATTTCTATACAGTAATGTTTTAGAAGCAATAATATAAGGGCTTCAAACCAGTTATAAATAGTTGCCAGTGCCATAAAAGGTCCCCTAAAAAATGTGACATATAAGATTCACCATATAGCATTCTTTTCTAATAACTAGTTCATATAGTTAAAGCATCACAAAAAAGTATAAAATAAAATAGGGTATCAAGGAGAGGAATTAACTTCAATAAGTTGTTGCATCACATCTCGAGCACTTGTGACTTCAATCTCCTTAAGGTTCTCCACATGAATACCCTTTTTAATGTCTTCTCTTATCTGTAACAAATACACCAAAAGGTCAGTTCCACTATGGAGTTATTTAAATATGAGAATTACAGAATGTGATTCATACGATATTATGGTGTATGACTTAGTATACTTCCTGATGAAACATACATAAAAATGTGGTAAGGTTTCAAATTTTTTCTGCAGGAGTTATCAGACATAGATGAACAAAACATGCACAAAAGTGAAGCTCGCAAAATATAACTCATCTGTACCTGTAAGTTGCTGGAAGAAGGCTCCAAAAGATCAAGAATATGTTCATTGTATATCTCCAAAAATGAGCATTTGCAGATAAATCTTAACTTTTCTTCTCTGCGAGCCTCTCTCTCCTGTGGCACATAGATGAACAATCAAGGGTTTGTTATTTAGATTCTTGCAACACTAAAGAATAAATATAAGTAGAAATGTTAACTAAACAATAAAGCATTTAACTCCAATAAGTAAACAAATAATAAAAGTCATAAAAAGATTTTCATCACGTTTATAGATGCCTCTCAATGTGAGAACCACATATTAACAGCATAATGAATGCATCACAGAAATTGAGATAGCATGAATCTGATATTATAAATTATGTGTATGATTATTGATACAATGACAATCTGAAATATCATAAGAATCTCAAGTCGTGTATTTTCCTTTTCTTCTAATTATGCATAAGGTATATTATCCTAAAGTTACGCTGAAATAGAAAGGTATGTGTATCCTAAATTTATGTCGAAATATCTTAAGAAACTCAGAAACTCCCTTTAAATATGCATCCTTAATCATGCTGGAACATATAGGCACGCACCTTTTGGATTCTTGAGAACAAGTATTCAAAAACTCTTGGTGTCATCCCACAATTGACACTGTGCCTTCGAGTGCCTCCCTCGATATCTCCAAGCATCGTGTGAGTCTTTCCACTTCCAGTCTACATGTATACCATTATATTTTAGAAATGCATATACTATACAGAATGCAGCCAAAACCCAAATTCGATGGTTTGACATCCATTGCCTCTGAATTTGAAATCAGAGGCAATGGATGTCAAACCATTGCCTTATTGATTACCATTGTAGACAAAAATGAGCACAGAAAGCTAGCAAATTTTCCTAAACCAGACAACCTCATAGAGTCTTAATTGTGTATAATGACAGTGAATTATAATAGAACAGCAATTGGAGACTCACTTGGCCATAAGCAAACATGCAACTATTATAGCCACCAACGCAATTCTCTACCATTGGCACCCCAGCCACTTTGAATAGCTTCTCCTGTTGCATTATACGAATTAAGTCGATAACATTACAACATAAGTACATAACCAACTAGCAATTAGAGAAAATTTAAAAATGCTTTACCTGGCTAACATTCTCGTCTGCAACATGGTCAAAAGTGAACCGTGACTCGGGATGCCCGGTCCAAGTGACCGTCTGAGAGCTCTCTTGCCTAACACATTTGCTATAACCTTGAGTGGATATCTCAGAACTACTGAGAGGTCGAATTCTAATAATAACCTACATTTCACATTACAACATCAAAATATCATCAAAATCATCCATGAAAACTTCCAATTTTCAGGTAAAGATTAATTGTTCAGCACAATTTGCTAGAAATCATGTTCAATTAAGCAAACGGAATCAAATTTCTCTAGTACCTGGACATTGTGGTCCTTCCAGAACGACGGATCTTCACGGAGCTCGAAGCTCTGGCTCGACGGCCCTGCACCATCGACTGAACTATCATCCCAGTCGCCGATGCTCCGAATCGCCGACGCAGAGACCAAAGATTGAGCGAGATTCTCTTTCGACAAGGACTTGAGGAGATCCGGAGTGCTCTGGACGGGAGGAGGCGCAGGATCCGACGAGTGAGTCGAGAACCCGAATCGGCTTTTGATGGCGCTTGCGGTGTCTGATATGAACGGCATTGGTGAAGCTGTAGGGTTGTGGAGTTCGAAGAAACGAAGAAACCAGTGGAATTGAAGGAAATGCTATGGTTTTGAAGCAGATTTGTGGTGAGATTTGGGCAAAATTTGGGGGAAGAGAAGCAAGATTTGTGGAAGTGTTTGGGAGGAGAGAAAAAGGGAAGTGTGAAAAGTGACTGAAGTGAGGTTTGGGGAAGAAGAGGATATTTGGGAGGGAGGGAGATTCTGAGTGGGGCTGATCCGACGGTGGTGGAGTTTTGATGAACGGTTAGGATGGGCCTGCATTTTAAATTTGCTGACCGTTTAGGTTCAGTTTGAAAATTTTGAACTTGTGGAGCCATTTTTACAGTCTGTCTAGTATTGAGTTATTTTGAGTAGTGAAATTACTAATATACCCTATAGTTGAAAATTTTCAGTTAAAACAGCTGTTAAAAAAGCTAATAGGGTTGAGAACTTAAGATATTAATTGGGTGAAGTTACTTTTTTGCTTTGTTTGGAAAGTTGGAAAATCAAGGGAGTGTAAAAACATCAAATTTTCTAAATATTTTCTCAATATTATTGCACACTAAATTTGTACTAACACTTCATGTATACTCTCAATTTTTCCAAAACCAAAACATGAATCTCAAATTATACAATTACGATCAATAAAATAATTAATATTCAAAAATATAGCCACATCACTTGTTATTTGGCAACTTTTTTATTTAAATATATAAATATAAAAAATTTCGTAAACCAACTTATGAGAC
>JAYMTT010000798.1:0-11405 GCA_036898025.1 Hypseocharis bilobata
TAGTTAAGAAAATAGACAATTTGTAGTTATATACAAAAATGATGTTGAATAACAACAATCATAAGTTTCTTATATTTTCAATTAATTGCATTTGCCATTGTCTAAATTACTTATATATTCATTTTATGCTCTTGGGACATTTTCTATTTGCTTACAAGTATATTCTGTGATGTTTTATGATTGTATTAAAAGTTAATTTTGATATTTTAAACTTTGTGCGCCTCACATTCATGAGGCTCGCGCCTCAGCTCCTAGGTCCCTTTGCGCCTTTAATAACTACGTAAGAGGGTAATGAAGAAGGAGGTTGTCCACAAAGTGGATCGTAAGGGGCAATTCTAGTAGAGCTGTGAAAAGTAATAGTACACCACCACGCAACCCATAGAATCTATTTGTACTATCCTTTGGATTGCTATCCTATGAAACATGTGTCAAAGATAAGCTCCTTTGACTATCCCTTTTATTTGCTTGAGGCCTTGGGTGTTCAATCTGCTTGGCACCCCGTGGGTCCCTTCACTCCAAAAAGCACTCGTGAACACCTTATTATCGACCCATTGAATTAGGCATGCTGTGGAGATTGAAGACAAATTCCACAAATGTTCAGCAATTTGAGAAGCACTAAAGGACTGGCAACTGGAATGTAATGAGCATATTTAGAAAGTTGATCCACATTCATGACCAGCAAGAATGAAAGTACAGCTCCTCACATTCATGGATTGGTGATTCTGGTCATTGTGATTCTTTTCCTTATTTTTACAGTGAAAATATATGTACATCAGCTTATAGCTCAGCCTTAAGCCTGCTGATAAAACAGCTAACAGAAAATACTCCGTACAATCCAATAGTATTATTGGGCTGCTCAAATTGAGATTGATACTCACAAATAGAAGAAGTTAATTGAAGTTTAGTGGATTCTCGATATAATCATCATACATGCTTTGGCCAAATTGAATTCAGAGTGCGTCTTCAAAATTCATCAAAAAATTTGATTTCTTGACATTTTTCCAACAACAGATCTGATACTAGTGAGCGCTTCTCCAAGCGAAAAGAAACCAATGGGACTTTCTGGACCTCCACTATTGTATTAAATTCAAAAAATTGCTGAGCCTGATAAACCCAATTGGTGGGATCCTTGCCATCGAAATGATGAAATTTAAGATGTTTAATTTTCGACTGGATCATCTCAGTTTCAGATTGGAAGCCAAATCCTTCCTTATGGTAAGTGGCAACAAATTGTGTCTGTGCCTGACTAAAAATAAGGTGCAAGCCCATAATTAAGTCTCTAAAATCAGCCAATATTCGGGGTTTTTTAATTTGAAATCTCTCTCTCTCTCTCTCTCTCTCTCTCTCTCGTTGACATATTTATGGCTTCTATGTTCTATGTAACTTATTATTTATTTTTAAAAGTTGCGCTTAGATTAAGCTAAGCTCATAGATAAGAACATTCTTAAGGTTCTAGGTGGAGATATTTTTCATATATTTATGCACTTTAAAAGCATCTGATCGTCAGACATGAAACATGCTTTGACTTTCTTTTTGTTTTACTAAGGTATTTTTTTACATGCATTTCCAATTTCAGGTGGTTCACTATTTCTTTTTGACCGCAAGGTGCTGAGATACTTTAGAAAAGATGGCCATAACTGGAGGAAGAAAAAAGATGGAAAGACTGTGAAGGAAGCTCATGAGAGGCTCAAGGTAAGCACTGGAGGATGATGTCATTTTTTTCTTCAACAAAACTCAGTTTGAGGGAAACACATTTACCTCATCCTGCTGTGTGCTTGAAAATTTTCATATTCTTTATTACATTAAGCATGAACTTATTTATGTTGATATTTCTTCACTCTTCAATATAGAAACATTAAAAAGACTTCAACTCTTTCAGGCTGGAAGTATTGATGTGTTGCATTGCTACTATGCTCATGGAGAAGAGAATGAAAATTTTCAGAGACGCAGCTATTG
The DNA here is from genome assembly GCA_036898025.1 of Hypseocharis bilobata. Classification (NCBI taxonomy): domain Eukaryota; kingdom Viridiplantae; phylum Streptophyta; class Magnoliopsida; order Geraniales; family Geraniaceae; genus Hypseocharis; species Hypseocharis bilobata. Next base: position 1,957 of record JAYMTT010000798.1, read on the forward strand.
GATGCTTGAAGAGTAAGTTTGTAGAAGTTTATATGGCTCTGTTTATTGAAGTTTCCTTTTGATTTCTATCCATCCATTTAATGCTTTCTCTCTCACTCTCTCTCCATCCCTCTTCTCTGCCTAGCAAACATAGTGGTCTTCTGAATATGTTCTTTTTCAGATTGACATACCATGTTGGATTATGTTTCTATATCGTACAGATCTGGAATATATATTAAATTGTATGAACCTAGATTATTGTTTTCTTCATACAAGGACTTCTTATTTACGTGTGGGACAGGGGTAAGAGAGAAAAAATGGCCACATAGATGACTGAGCTTGCAAAGGAGTGTTTGCATGCTGTTCTTAATCGTGTGTGTAGTCCATGAGGCAATTATGGTTTTAAGTATACGGTCAACAGAGTATCCATTTTAGACACTTCTGTTACAGATTATACAGACATCTATGCATTCAAACTTATGTAACTAGCTCATAATTCTCCAAATAAAGCCATGAAATTAAATCTCTCCCAAGCCATTTGAGCACTTTTTATTTCATTTTGATCCTTCAAGTAACAACAGGCTGCTCCATTGCGTGAGATACGCTCCTATTTTAAGTTGATTTAGTTCTTTGCAATTCGTAAGAGAAAGGTCTTCAATCATTTGATGTCCTTTACTGATAGAGGCTGTGTTTCTACATGTAATAGCTTTCTAACCATTATTTATTATGATTAATTCCAACCTCAAATACACTATATCACGAACAGATTCATAGTGCATTAGAGTGAAGTGGGGTAAAGATTTCATAAGGCTCATTATTGGGGCTTTAAATTATCCATAATTTCTCTCTACAACCATAAAGTTGGCTGATGTTCAATAATGGAGAGACGTAAAAAGTGATTTAGCAGATGCAAAATGATATATATCATACATAAAGTATATATCCAAAGACCAACTTATTGAACTACTATGCACTATGCTGCCAGAAAACTCATGATTCGAATATCAAAAGTAACTATAGCCAATTCAAGTAATACCTGAGATGGATCGAGCGTCAGCATTTTATCCAGTAAATCTAGAGCATGGCGATCAAAACTGCGCACCAAAAAAAGAAATAAAAAGGAAACTGAAACCAGGACTTGCTTGCACAACAATAGGAACTTCCAGTGTTTTTATATTATATCGGGAAATGATACCAAAGGCAAAAACTGCAATTTTACTTACTGTCTGAAAACCTCCCTGATACGTCTCTCCATGATCTTCGGTGGCTTGAATTTATTGTACCAAGGGATCTTGGTAACACCAGGCCAGTTGATTTCATCAGGTGTTCCACAAAGAGCAAATATCTTGCTCAATTGCTCAGGCTATGATGAACAAGGAATATATATTTGTTAAAAGGCTTTCATAGCATGTCAAATATTGTTGTCAACAGTAACAAAGATGTGCAAACTCTATCATTATTTGACATAAAGTCTATTGATTTCTCAATGGATTCTGAAGTTTCAAATGCTTCTGTTTAAGTTTCCTTTACTAACCTATGCCTTATCAAAATCATCATAGCAACTGAATATAGAAGTATGGCTTCTTGAAAAAGCAGCTTATGACAGGTTAAAGTAGAGTAATATAGGGTGGGCAGTTTTGCAGGAAATTCAGTACACCAGAACTTAGTAACTCTCTTCTTGTAGATCGTAACTCACCTCTAACCAATTTTTTATCCATCAATGAATACTCAACAAGCTGATTTAGAGAAATGCATATTATAGCTGAACTAACAGAAGTTAAGTGAGATCTAAAGCTGTATGTCACAGAACTGTGCACTGCATAATACTCATCATTGCATAAATTAACCACTGACTATACCAAAAAACACCAGACTAGACAAACCACTGAAATTCCGAGGCAATAACTAACCTCACTTTTACCAGGCAAGATTGGTTTTCCTTGCAAGAGCTCAGCAAAGATACAGCCGACAGACCACATATCAACTGCTGGACCATACTTTGTGGCTCCAAGTAGCAATTCTGGAGGCCTGCCAACATCATATATATCCAAAACAGTTAAATGAAGACCGAAAGCATATTCTTTAAGTCGTTGAACGCATTAGTACATGCTGATCTATAGCCTATTGAAATTTAGTCTATCCTATTACAGAGAAAAAAAACTTACCTATACCACAGAGTAATAACACGATTTGTGAGATTTCCTGAATGGTCATTGGAAAATGACCTTGCAAGCCCAAAATCTGCTAGCTTCAAATTCCCCTCATTATCTATCAAAAGATTAGAACCTGCAAGAACACGTGTTGCTAAAACATATATCCAACTGCAAATGTCTAAATCCTGCTAAAACAATAACATGACACAATATGATAAAAACCTTTGATGTCCCGGTGAAGCACTTGATTGACATGACAATAATGGAGCCCAGTCAGTAACTGCCTCATATAACACTGGAAAATACAAAATAGTAAAACTCTCTGGTATTAATGTTCACGGAAGAAAGCTCTGTCACCATTTTAAATATCTGAACATATTATACCTTGATCTGTGGAATAGTAAATCTTTGTCCAGGACGATCGGCGAGGCCTGTCAAGTCATGATCCATGTACTCAAAAACCATGTAAATACTTCCATTGTACTTGTTACCATCTGCAGTCTCCAAAAATAGATATCAGAAAACTCCGAAGTAGTGTGAAATTAGGTGAGTGGGAAACCACAAATGACATTCTGCCGGATGAAATTTTACACTCAAGAAACAAGTGAGGTAGTATAAAACCAACAAAACTGGATCCATGTCACAGTTTCACTGACCTGGCTTTCCAGGTTCTTCATTCTCTGGACCTTGAAGACAATAGCAAAATGATTCAGGCCCAAGAAGTTAAATTTAACATCATTGTTAAGATTATAAATAATTTGTGCGTCATTGAAGCAGTGACAACTAGTACCTGTCACAATCTCTTTAAGCTTAATAACATTTTCATGATGAAGCTTCTTTAGAATTTTAATTTCTCGAATGGCTGTTATAGGAAACTGCATAAACAAAGTGAACAAGATAGAAAACGTTATGAAATGTGTGTTTTTGCTGGATATGCTAAAAGAACATTGGGGGTTAAGAGAGTAGAGCAAACAAGAAAATAGAATACCCCTTCTTTTTCATTGTCCATGCGTATCTTTTTCAAAGCAACAATTTCCCCGGTTTTGATTTCTCTGGCCATGAATACTTGACTGCAAAAACTCAAAAAAAAAAAAAAGACAAAAGAACAAGTGAGGAGAAGAAAAACAAAAAGAAAAAACAAACAACATGCAACCCATTCTTCAGCAGCATCCGTGCGTGTAAAGCTTTTAGAAGTCTAATCCTCTAGCGAAAGGGACCATAGAAAAGCATGGCTTTCTTTAGTAGCCTCATCCAAGGATAATCAGCAAGTCAAAGAAGTTTTCCATGCACCATGAGAAAACACAGTTCATCCAAATAATTTGGAACATCAATATCAGATTTTATTTTACATCAAGTCTCTTAATGTCAATGCACAAATAGATGCTAATCGTCAGTACAAACTCTATTCATGTCATAACTAGCCTACCACTGCCACATGAAAATAGAACTTCGCAATAACTCGCTTTTCATCTCCAGCACTCTCATTGTTGTTCTCTGAGTATGCTACAATCAATTCACCACCATAAAAAAAACCTTCTGAACTACAATTACAGCAACACAAATAAAACAAGTGCCAATAGAGTTTCCCATCTTTGCCTATAGAGTTTCGGATAATATTATAGCCATGACAACTTATTCTAGCTTTATTCTTTGAGTCACACAACCAATGATCTCTTTTCATGGTCAAACAGAAGTACAGACAATGAATAAACTTAAATTTTCACCATGCACAAAAGTACTGCAAAACAAATCAAACACATAAAGCTCAAAATCACTAATACTCCTAGTCTATCTACATAGTAAAGTCATAGCCAACCAATGAAACACTATTTTACCGGTACATGCAAAACAAACTGAACACTATCAACTCAAGCTTCCATTTCTCCAGAAGTAATTATTTCTTTTTCCTCCCTAATCTTGTAATCTAGATTAATCTTTTTAAAAAATTAACCAGTAAGGTTACACAAAACAATAAAGGACCAACCTTTATGGATTAATCCCTATATGAAATTAAACTCTATTCATGTCATAACTAGCGTACCACTCCCACAATAGAATAGAACTTGCAATAACTCGATTTTCATCTCCAGCACTCCCATTGTTGTTCTTTGAGTACGCTACAACCAATTGACCACCATAAAACCTTCTGAACTACTATTCCAACGAGACAAATAAAACAATCGCCATATCTCCCATCTTTGCCTACAGAGTTTCGGATAATATTATAGCCATGACAACTTATTATCTAGCTTTATTCTGCGAGTCACACAACAATGACCTCTTTTCAAGGTCAAACAGAAGTACAGGCAACAAATAAGCTTAAATTTTCACTATGCACTAGAGTATCGCAACACAAATTAAACACATAAACCTCAAAATCACTAACAGTACCATTTCACCAATATATACAAAACAAACTGAAGCAATTATTTCCTTTTCCTCCCTAATCTTGTAATCTAAATTAATCTTTTTTTTAAAAAAATTAACCAGTAAGCTTACACAAATCAATAAAGGACAAACCTTTATGGATTAAACCCTATATGAAATTAAGAAATCCCATCAGAAATCCATCTTTAAAAGGGGAAAACAGAAAACCCAGAAGCATAAAAGTGTGTAAATGTGATTACAATTTTTTTTTGTAACCCAACAGCAATGTAAAATAAATTGGGGCAAAAACAATACGAAGAAGAAGAAAAAGAAAAATAAAGAGTATTTGGTGACTGACCCATAAGTTCCTTCCCCAATCTGTTCCAATTTCTCGAAGCAGTTCACGCTCCGAGAGCCCCATGAAGGAGGCGACTCTTCTATGTTCAGCTGGCCCGGAGCCGCCACCGCCATCTCTCTCTCTCTCTCTCGATGATAATTGCTCACACTACTTGCTGCTAATATGTTTAGAGGATCTTTTGGAGAACGGCCAAAGCAACTCACTTTGCGAAGCGGCTATGGCTATCACTGTTAAGTCTCTCTGTTTTATACTTCTATACTTATATTATCTAGTTAAGCCAATAATGACTCTTTTTTTCCTACAATTAGTATTTGAATATTTTTTTTCTATATTTTTGTTTTTGTTTTTGTTTTATAGAGAAGTACTATGGAATATTCTTGTTTGGGTGGATTTGAGCCGAATCGAGTTTGTGATGTTTTCTAAAAAAGATAGAGTTTGTTTGACAGCGTTGATTTTTTTTTAACTTATAAGCACTATGTTGATAAGTAAATTTGGTAGGACAGTTGGTTTGAGAAACTGTGATAAGGGTATTTTTGTATTTTTTTTGTCAAAACGATTTTTTTGTAGTGTTTATAAGCACGAGCGAACATTAATGTAAAAAAAAAATAACACCTAAGTGTTTATAAATCATTTTGACTGACTTATAAGCATTGACGAATAAATTTAGTTCGAGTTTGTGACGAGCTTAAAATTTTTGGTTTGCCATCGATGGTTGTGGTAGGATGGTAAGGGGTCCCTATTCCCCTAACAATAAGTGTTGGGTTCAAGTCACGCGCATGAAGCATTTTGCTCTTTTATGAGCTTACATCATGCAATTCGGAATAATCAAGTCAATAAATTTCAAATACCATATGGTTTCACAAGAAAAAAATATATTTGTCTTGAATTTGAGTTCCCAAGTCACAAAAAGATTGAGCTTAATTTATTTTTATTTGGAGAAGGGTTAAATGAAAAAAGAAATGAAAGCGAAAATTTTTTTTTCCGTTGTTTGGGAGTTTATTTTTTACCTTTTAAGAATTTGAAAAGTTTTAAAGATTTTTTATATAAACAGTCTTTTTTACCCCAAATTGAAAAAAATTCTATATTTTTTATTGTGATTGTGAAGCTAGTGCAACAAATAATAGAAGACTTTATACAAATGTTTGTAACTATCATAATTTTTAATTTAAGTTTTTATTCAAATGCGTGTTTGACACATTGTTGAAAATGTATAATAAGTATAATTTTTTTTCTTTTAAAATCACTAAATGCCTCGTGAAAAAATTCAGTTAATAAGTTTTACTTTTGATCTATATAAAAAAAACACCAAATAGTTTTTTTTTACAATATAGAGTGCTTAAAAATATATAAAATACATGTTAAAGGCCACATAATTTAGCATTATAGCATCTTCTCAAAAAAAAAAATATAGCATTATAGCATGTTGCTTATGAAATTTTATTCTTTTTTAGTCAAAAATATTCTTAAATTTTTATTTTATTTTATTTAGATGAAGTCTCTCACTAGATCATTAAATCATTTTATAGTGAAATAAATATCCCCTTTTTATAATCTATCCACTTTATTCAATAAATTTCATATCTAAGACCTTCTCCCTTTTATAAATTCAATCTTCCAAAAATTATTGAACATTTAAATTTGTAACTTGCCAGCATGACCCACTAATCCATCATAAATCATTGACTCATATTTATAACATTGTTTCGTTTTTTACTAACATTTAAATTTGACCATTTTAAGAAGTTAATTTAAGTAATTATCTATATCATTTTTTTTGCATGACAAAATTTGACTCTATTAATTGTAACAAAATCATTTTTTTCTGCCACTTGAATTTACCTCATATGCAAGCTAGTAATTTATTCGAAAGAGATAACATGCATTTGAGCTTATAACAACAATTTTTAGATGAATTTGACCCTAATTATTAACCCATATGGTTAAGTTTGAAGATTTGACCCTAACATGTGATGATACAAAAAACAAACAATCGAGGCGAATTATTATTTTTTTTGTTTGTTTTTGTCATCCCCTTTGTACGAGAAAATCGCAACCTCGAATGCCAATTTCTATTTTAAAAAATTTAGTAATGATACCACATAAAAAAAGAAAATAGATAATATTTTTAAAATTATCTTGCGTTATAAAAAAAGAGATTTTGTAATCATTAATAAGATCAAATTTGCCATGCTAAAATATACGATATATAATTACTCAAATTAGTTTTTCTACATGTGCCATTTCGGCACATATTACAAAAATTAATATTTTTTTATATTTATTTATAATATTTATTTATAAAGAAGTTCACGTCATTCCCATACAAAAGAAGTTAACGTAAAGGAAAATGAAAAAATAATTAATACACAAAATATTTCACTATCTTAAATTATTTAAAGTTATTTTTACTTGTTAATTTAAAGATGACTAATTTTTTTTCCAAAATCTAGTCTTGGATTTTTTGATGGATTTTATTTTTAATTTTATGAATCACCTAAAAATAAACTCATGTACATTATTTTTTGATCATTAAAGTTGTTGAAAAAGAAAACATGGAAAACAAGTAAATTAGTAATTAATTTATCTTATTAGTATAATGGTAAAACAAAAAAGGCAGTGTCCCGGAATTTACGTCATAAGACTAAAAAAAAGTTACTTTTAAAACGCGATTTTAATTGTGAGTGTCTGATTTGTGATTGTGACAATTCTACTTCGGCGGCGATCTCTCCTTCCTCGCTGCAACACCATCCTTCCTACTCTTCCCTCTTCCTTTTTTCTTTTCAAAAATTACAAGACCTCACAACAATCTAAACTTTCTTTGCAATTTTACCCTCGTCTCCATCACTTCTCAAACCAGTAACTGTTACTGGAGACGATGACTGTGTTTCAGTACTGAGATCGAGTAGTAGGAGAGTAACCTAGCACGAGTTCATGGCTGAGAGTAGGCGCTACGCTCTCAGCAATCAACTAGGTAAGCTTTCTTGTGTGAATCTTTTTCCTCAAAAAATGAAGTAAGCAATGGAATTATTTTGAATGATTTGATTGATTTTGTTTTAATCATTTTCTGAGCTAATTTGTTGCTTGTTCATGGAGTTTTTTTTTTTTTTTTAATTGTGTTATGAAAAAAATGCAGATATTGAGCAGATTCTATTAGAGGCACAGCATCGATGGCTGCGCCCTGCAGAAATTTGTGAAATTCTTCGGAATTATAAGAGGTTTCGAATTGCTCCAGAGCCTGCAAATATGCCACCAAGTATGTTCTTGTTTGCTGGAGTTTATTGGGGGTTTTTAGATCATTACTTTTGCTTTTGTATTGGTATGGGATGGATCATTTGTTTTGTAAAGAAAATTGATTGCTGCCTAGGGACCGTACGGATTGTACATGCTCTCTTAATCCTAACAATAGGACGATGGCAATAGTGGAGAAGGAAACAACATAATAGCAATAAGAGGAAACAAAATATATTAGAAAGTAGTTGTTTAGGACTCTAGCAGCATAGGAAGGAAATATAGAGACGAAGGAGGAGGATCATATTATTGCACCCATCTTGGACATTAACCTTGTCCATAACATTGGAAATGAGGAAATTGCTTATGTAAATCATGAAAACACTCCCATGTGAAATGTTCGAAATACCTCTTAGCCATCTTCCTGTCTAGAAAAGCAATAAGTTCTATGCACAGTTCCCCATCTGTACCTAAGTATGGCAATTCTACATGTACTACCTCAATAGATACAACTCTGTTATTTAAGTTTGAAACATAAATTAGGGGCAGCATCCTTGACCCTTCAGGCATCTCTAGCTTACAAGCAATATGGGCCAGTTCTAGATGACTTTGCATAATCATCGTAGTTTGAAAATATGGCTGCAACTGTAGGTAGAACAAGTTACCATCGTTACTAGACTTCGTGCTTCTGTGATTATCTATGTCGCTTCATTCGAATTTGTCCAACACTAAGTTTCTCCTTAAGCAAATGAAGAAATTGATTTCGATCTTGAAATTTTATATAAACCTGGTGGACATTAGATAAGCCCAAATTATAAGAGGGCATAGTTGTGAAAGGCACGCCTCTAAGGCGTGAGGTGCACGAGGCGCACAGCTTTGTGCCTCTTACATGCTGAGGCGAAGCGCTGTTTATAAGGCGCAGCAGAGGCGCACAAGGTGCACGCCTTTCACCAGGGTGTGAGGGCCACAAAAGGTGCTCCTCATGAACATTGCCAGGTTCAGCCTTGTATTAAAATCTTCTCAGTTCTTTTTCTTCTCATACTTCCTTCTCCTGCTCATCCTTCATCTTCTTCTCCTCCTTTTTATTCTTCAACTTTGCTGCCGTTATGCAACCGAATTTTCAGCAAATAATTCCAATTTGCAGCCGTTATGCTGGCGTATTTGCACCAGATAATTCCAGTTTGCAGCTATTATGCTGCTGAATTTTCACCAGATTACACCTTGCTCTTCTTTAAATCCTCTCTTTTAATAATCCTCTTTGAGCTGGAAGATGAGTTTTTTAGAACACTGCATACCTATTTAAGAATGAAAGTACTATGTGAGTTTTATTTATTTAATTATTTTTGTCTGCATGAAGAATTGGT
>JAYMTT010000799.1:0-11404 GCA_036898025.1 Hypseocharis bilobata
TTAGCCTTTGTCTGGAATCCCTTACCTTGGTCTCCTTTTATGGGTGCTGCCTTTCTTACTAAGGCGGCGTAGCGTCTCATCAAGGAACCTCCGGCTCTTTGGTCCTCTATTTTGACCGCTAAATATGAGCGAACTGGGCCAAAGCTGCTTGGAATCTCATCTCGAATCCTGACATGCTATGGGTGTCCATCTTGCGCCGAAAGTATGCTAATTCGCTGTAGATTTCAGGAAGAAATACCCAGGCAGTAGCGTTGTATGGAGAAGCTTGATGTCCACTTCGAATATTGTTTATACTGGATACCGTTGGCAAATAGGTGATGGATCCCATTCTTTTGGAGAGATCGGTGGCTGGACCAATTCACTCTTGACTCTTGTCGGTGGAGCAGTTGGTGAACACTGATCTTTCTGCTAGAGTGAGCTCGTTTATTACTAATGGTCAGTGGGATCGCAACAGGCCCATGGTAATTCTGGGTATGGGGCCAAGGGAATGAGCAATAAAAACAGGCCCAATGTGCAGGTTCAGCAGACCAAAGACAAAGACATTGGAGATGGGCTTCCGAACCACAGTCCAGCCCAGGAACGTGTGGGTAATCTTCAGGCTCGCTATAATGGGCCTAGGGCTTCTCGAGGTGGGCGTGGTGGTGGTGGTTCTGCGTCACGAGGTCGAGGAGGGATGATGTCTGGAGGTCAGGTGCTTGTTGAAGGGACTACTCGTTCTGGAGAAAAGAGGCAGGCTATCACGAGATCATGCTAACCAAATTGAGAGAGATCCTCTTCTCTTTTGTTGTTCCCGCGGTCAATCAAATAGCAAGACTCAATTGGACTTGGGAGGCAACGTCTTACCATTTGTATTTCAAAAGATAAGAAGCAGCAAACCAGATGGCGCTTAAGTTTAGGGCAGAGAGCAGTCAATGGAACCTCTTTCAGATGGGCTATTTCTAACTCTAGCAGGTGAAAGCTCAGTTTGAAATTGAAATCCAGCGTGTCTCACATCCTGGTCATGCATTGAGGATCCTAACCAATCTTAGATCCCACCCGGTCGCGGTCAGTAGGACCCGGTTGCATATATTATATATATAAGGTAGACGTTCGCGCCCCTCACCCGAGGGCTGAAGGTAGGGTGTTCAAACTCTCAAGTGCCAACCTTCTCGCCTAGAAGCTAGAAGGAATCAGTCTTAAAGGGGGTGAAGTGACGGATGAAATTCCTTTTTGAGTGACTACCCTAAGATCTCCTACTTATGCTCAGTTCTCCTCGGGATAAGCTGTTCTTGTTCTTGTTTCATAAGCAAATGCGGCAACCTGGTGTGAAAGTCTCAATGCCCCTTCAGTCATTGATAGAGAGGAATCACCTAGCCTAGCATTAGACTAGACTAGCTAGCCCCCCTTGGGCAGATTGCTTTGAATAGTGTAGTTTCCTTTCTTTGCTCCGGGAAGGGGACTTGCCTTATCAGATGCGGGATTACCTGTTGTCAGTTGACCTCACAGCTTCAGTGCTAGTAGTTCCGAATCCAGCTTATCTGAACGTGCTTACGAATCCATCCATTGATCCACCAATCTAGGAAGCAGAAGAGCAAGTCGAGCATTGTTACCCTTTAGCTTTAGATCCTATCTTTTCTTTGGACCGATCTAGCCTATCTTCTTGGGGCTTTCACCTCACCTTCGTTATGGCTTCTTGCTGAATTCACTGTTTATCCAATCCTTTGAATCGGGATTATAGTAACCCGATGCGAGGACTGATTACCTCTTGCCCCTATGCCCTAGGTATGCCAATAGTATCAATGCGGGGCTTGGCTGCTATCAAATTGATAGAATTGGTTGACTTGCTTCTTCTAACAAGAGGGTGAACTTCCTCATGCTAGCGCACGAACTTAGAACATTACCTTGATAACAATCTATAGAAAGGATTAAACTAGATCACATACTTCTTATTACGGATTCGTGACTAAAGTGCACAAGTCAAAGTACGAGCGGGAGAGGGTGATCCGGCTCATTCCTTTGAATGAGGGCGTTAGGGGCTCTCGTTCTTTAATAGAATGAATGGTTTGAGTCGTGCTAGACCAAGGGCATAGGATATTGTTCAATTCTCCGCTAGGGCTAGGACTAGGACTATGAATTTGCTTATCTTGAATTGATTCAATAAAGTCACCTCCGTCCTTTCGTTTAGCACCTGCATTTGCCTTAAAAGGTATATCTTTCCTTTCCTGAGTGGGTCTTCCAACCAACTCGTAATCGTTCCTGCTTCTATAGTTGAGATTTCATCCTTATAACGAGCTCACCAAGTAATGTAAGAACAGGAAGAAGGGTGCCGAAATAAACTTTGAAGCCTTATCCCGGGCTTACTCTGCCTATATGGCCTATCAACAAAGTGATTGCAAAATCTTCCTTTCTATACGAATCTCTTTCATAACCGGGGTTAGCAACTGAGTATACTTCGTAACCTTAAACTACTAAGTCTTATTCCTTCGTTTGGTCTGACTGTTTAGTAAGCTATTTCCTTTTCAACCTTTACTCTCTTCCTCGTAAGCGCAAACCAGTCGCTTCAATCTAGATAAGTTATTTAGCAAAAACATCTGTAATACCTGGAGCACCTTTGGTCTTTCATTCCCTCATTAGCGGGATGATGATCCAACCCATACACTGGACTAGCGACATAAGCCAGTGCATCCCAAATCCTTTCAGTCACATCCGAGAAAACTGACCTTACTGAACCACTGAACCTTTCTTCTGCAACATGTGGATAGATCCCATCCCGTCGTCATGCCTTTTCCCTCCTCGATACGCGGGCGCTATCTAAATAGGTTAGACAGCCGTTTTAGGCCATGATAACGACTGTCATACTTTCTTTAGATCTGATTACCTATCTAGCCCGAATGGTTTTGCTTAATACAAATCAGGCTCTGAGCTAGCTTTTATCAATCGCAAAAGAATTTCAAAGAAAAGATTTCTTCTATATAAGATATTTTCTTCCTACGTCTAGCAACTCAAATCATTCTTTTCCTCTTTCTAGGGTGAGTCTTCCTTCTGCCTTTCTTTTCGTATGAATAGGAGATCCAACATGACTGTATTAAGCCTATGGTATTTGAAGCCTATGGTAATTAGTATGTTTTCTTGAGTGGATGGAACCCCCCTCCCAGTGCCGACCCTGCACCCTTACGGCTACCGCCTACAGCCCCCTTATTATTTCCTGAGTCTAATCGACTCAGCATCCTTCGGCACCTGAGGTTAATCACCTCAGCATCCTTCTAACCTGAGTCTAATCGACTCAGCATCCTTACGGCACCTTCATTTCACAATAAAGTATTAGTCAAACCAGCCGGCTGATCGAAATAGAAAATAGAATATACTTACTACCAGAGATATTCGTCTTACTTCGTCTGCATTGGTTTGTACACGAATGCGTGAGTTATACCGATCACTTCAAATCTTTAAGAAGGGCTCTCCAAGGGTTTTTGGATTTTCCTTTTTCAATAAAGTGTTGCCTGCAAATCTGCATTTGGGACTTACAGAATAAGTAAAATAAACCTTTCTTCAAAGGAAGTCAGTCCGGTCCACGAGGTGGAATTCGATGACCTACCATGGCTCCTATCCGAACCAAAAAGCATTACTTGTTGTTGATCCATCATATCATACAAAGAAAGAGAAAATACCAGTTCAAATTCACAGCTAATAACAAACATTCGATTGACATTAACATAATGAGCATTTTTCTGAATAGTCAGTATTCCCCCAATACCTAAAAAGAAAGATAGAGATTTAATACTTCAAATATTTTATAGGGTCCGTTTCGGGAACGTGGAATGAAAGATTACTTCAAATTCTCAAAATAGAAACCTCGGGAGAGCCAGGTACAGAGTCACTTACAGCGACAGCTTATGGATTCGAACCCGCGAATAAAACCCTTTCGGATAATGTTAAACACTCGTTTCAACTGAAGGCTACCGGACAGACAATCCTTTCAATTCCTAGAAGGTGAAATAGTTAGAAGAGATAAAGACTGGAATGCCAGGAAAGAGGGAGTAGCTATCATCGAGCTATCATATTTCTTCTATTCGGTAAGACAGGATCCCCTTTACTACTTTCTAAGGTAATTACTAGACTCAATATTCTTTGTTTTCATCCTCCGAACTTAGGTGACTAAGCTTTCACGAATATGTAAAAGGCTAAAGAGTTCGATTTGTCTGGAACCTTACTTATTGGATTATTCACTTTCGTTCTTTCAACCATCGTCTATTAACAAAGCGACTACGTACCTTCTTTTCTTCGCTCTTGAATGATTCATTGAATTACAGAAGTTAGAAAGGACATGATTGACATAAACTCTTTCTTCGAAATGGTATAGAGCGGATACTTCTAGGGATGGGAAAGCTGCTCCTGCGTTTTCTAAGTCGTCCCACCTTCCACTTTATTCCTATATATTTCTTGAGTTAGGGCTTTGAAGTAGCAGTAACAATGTACAAGGAGAAGGGATGTTAAGGACTTGGATTGCTCGTTGAACTGGGGCTTAAAGAGAGTCTAAGCGTCTCTTGGAATTCCTCTTTCTATAGCCTGTTGATTGCTTCCACTCGGCCCACTAGGAACATGGATTATTGGTCTACTGGTTCGGCACTCGAGGAAATAACCGAAACCCCATTTATAATTTCTAGGAATGGGGCATTATAGGCTAAAAATCTTAATAGAGTGGCCTTACTTAGAGGGAGGGCTCACTTAGTTCATATAAAAAACAAGCATCTGATCAGATCAAGAGCAATTCAGAAAGAGGAGTTTTGCCTCTTATCGAGTTTGAAGTTACTTAGTAAGAAGGCTAACTCTTTCTTTGTGATCGGAATTGGATAAAATCCCTGTTTTCAATTTCAAAATAGAAAGGAATCCGTATTTCTTACAAAAATCTCGAAAAGGACTGGACTTCTATCAATGAAAGGAAGGTTAGGCTCGCAGCTAAGATATACAAACCTAAAGACTCATTTTATTCTAAACCTCGAATGCCAATTGAGTATTACAACGAACACTTACTTACTCGGATCGGGAACTCGCTGGGGCGAACTATAAGAATTGATCAGAATACTTTCAGTCCAGGGGACGATTTGCTAGAGTTTGCGTGGAGATTGCTCTGGACAAACCCCTAGTCCCGAAAATAGAGCTTGAAGGGGATTGGCATCCTCTGGAGTACGAAGGCATTCCTCAGATTTGTTACGCGTGTGGTAGAGCGGTGCATAAGGATGGGAAGTGTCCAGCTAAAAAAGCAAGAAAATCCCCAAGAAATGGAACTGGATGGTGAGAGGTTCACCACATGCATAGAACCAGGTCAGACAACCATGGTTATCGATCCGCCGGAGAAGATGCCGGAGAAGGGCGCACAGGAACAGGGAAAAAAGATGAAGTAGGTACATAAGGCAAAGAGATAGAAGGCCTAAGTCTGAAAATAAGATAATAAGGTACCGCCAGAAAAGAGTGGTTGATCTGTCTGGTACGGGCGAATGTTAGCGAATTGGCTTCCATGGCTGAGTGGTAAGAGCGCCCAACTCTGTAGAATTCGTAGATTCTATTCCTACTGGATGCACGAATGAAGAAGCTCAGCTTAAAGAAAGAATGAGAAGACATAAGCACCAAGCAAAAGCAAAAGATAGAAAGAAAAGGGAGATAAAGAGGGGAATCAAGAGATTTACTGATTAAGTCAAACAACAAGACAAAGACAACAAGCCCCACGGGTACTCCTCCTTTCTTAAGGGAGTCCTCGTTAAATCGGCACCATATTCTATATCACCTCCACCTTAACTACTCCTTCATCTATCGATCCAGATCATCTTGAACCATCATCTAGCAATTCTCTTACCTAACGTCCCAAAAACGGAACTTGTTCAACCCGATAAGATCGGTGCTTACCCAGAATGAGATTGACTTTCTTTGGCTGAACTAAGGAATTTACCCTCACGTCCATACCATCATCTCACGATAAAGTATTCTTCGTAACCCAGAATTGAGCCAGTATACTATGTGTCACTAGAATTGAGAAATACCACCTAATCGGCCACAGGCTCGTTTAGACCAGCATACTTACGTCACCTTCGGGAAACTGCGATTGACTAACCCTACCCCTTCCTTAGAAAGGGAAAGGCTCCTTCTTAGCCTGCTGCAAGAACTTAAGCCCATCCTTATTGAGCGGAGTCAATAGAGTCTGGTATAGGAACTATAGCATCTCTCTCGTACTATTTCTCTATAGATAGAGATTCTATCTAATGATCTGAGTCGAGATAGAAAGAAGGAAAGAGTCTCTTAATGCATCATGAAGGTTTGACTGAGAGGCTGGATCGTGAGATGATGGTGCAGAATTATACTGTACCCTAGCGGCACCAGGGGACAAGGAGTAGACTAAGTTGATAGACTTTGGTTTAGTTAAGTATGCTGAGTTTCTAGGTAAGGGATTAAAATGACAACGTTGAGAAAGGTTGGGACTTGGAGCGGAGACCTCAGAAAGCCTTCCCTCTTTTGTGGATGTGTGACCATCCTATCTTTAGCAGTTCGATCGAAGCATGCGAGAGTGAATGCAGATATATAATAAAAAAGAAATGAATTTGAAAACTGATAAGTAAGGTTGTGTGCTCCTGAGACTTCAAAGCCAATCTCTTGAGTACCTCTATTAGAAAATTCTTTCGATTAGACTTTTTCTTTTTTTTTCTACCTGTAGGAAAAACGGACTCGCAAAGGAAGTCGAAGACTGCCCATCCTTCTGTTTTGAGGTGGCGAATGATTTTCTCTCGGGGAATCATAGCAAAAAGGAAGAAAGTTCTCTAGTGGACGAGATCTTATTAGCTTTAAGCAGTCGGAATTGGATATAGAGCTGCTAAAGTTTGACTTTTCTAGAGGGGAAGGTCGGAGTTCATACCCATATTAAAGCGCTTCCCCCCTATAGTTATAGTTCTCAGTGAGCCGATGGCAAGAGAAATTCATGGCATGCTCAGAAGCCGGAGTGATTGCATTGATGCAGAGAAAAGAAGCAGCTCGGAAGAGAATAAAGAGAATCCAATCCGCAAGACAGCACAGCTATGAGAGTAGCTAGGCTTGGTCTTCTTTGTATCCAGAGTCAGTCTCTACCCAGAAAAAGGGGAAGCTCTAAAAGAAGGTTCGAGGCTACGATTTAGGAGTTGGAGATAGGACTCATTTTTGATTTTCTTTTTTAAGAATGAGATATTCAGATTAAAGTGTGGCAATCACGGCTTTGAAACTAGTTAGTTCGCCCTAGTCTGACTTATCCCCCGGTAGAGAAGGGAAAGCAGGATGATCCGTTTTAGAATAAGTAATGGGGAGTTCTTGCTCCCGGAAGTGATCTGACTCTTTGAGAAGGAACTCGAGTCAAGACAGAAAGCCAAGAAAAGAACCAGACTGACACATTCCAACCAATCATGCCTTGTTTATGGAATCTAAATCAAGCCCTTAGCCACAGTGATAGACAGAGCGACTTCCTCGATCCTTAGATAGCTCCCCAATATGAGCATTCTCAGTCAATCAATCTTAGAGACAGTTGAGCTCCTTTATTCAGTACTAGGCGATCAAAAAAGAAAAAATAGAGAGAATACGAACAAGTAATAGCTCTCACTCATTCATTTGGCTGGAAAGCAAGGAGCTCAAAGGAAAGTAAGAGCGACCCCCCCATGTCCTTTTAAGTTTAGGTGTTGCCGCTTAGAATGCATTCATTGATCAGAACACATTTGTAAGTGAGATTGATCCGAAGGTGAAAATTCCAATGAATCTAAAAAGTGCCTTTCATTAGCGGACTAGTATTCATAAATCTGGATTCAATCACGCATTATAGAAAAACCTCTATGAACGAACTCTTTTCATTTCTTCTTTAACTACTTTGACAATATTCTTGACTTTCAACTAAAGCCCAGGTTCACCCACTATGAGAGGTACGATGCCACGAGACTGAAAGGGGATAGCCTTTTAAGATAGGCGCCTAAGATGTGGGCTACCGGGAAGGAATAGGTAACATATAGAATAAAGTGTCAATCGATTGGGTAGGTTATATAAGAAGGTGTTGCAGTCTACTTCCATACTCTGGTCTGGTGTGGTATTTATTGGCTTAGTCGACATACTATAGCATTCTCACTCTAAACTTTTTAGAACTTATATATATATATAAATATATAAAAAAGAAAGCTTTTCAATCGAAATTCACTAGAATCTATAGATCTATATTTCACTCTCTTTTCATTTTTTTCTGCCCGGGAGAAGGCAAGCTTGTCTTGTACTATACTACAGTCGCTTATCAATCAGCTTGCTTGTTTTTCACTCGGTGAAGACTTCCAATTTCCCACAAAAAAGAAAAAAGATAAAAATGAAATAGGCTTGGTTGGGACGGTCCATCAGTACAAGCTATCACTCTTGAATTGCTGCATCGCTAACGTGAAAGACTCTCCTCTTTCTTGAATGAACGAGAGCGAGCAGATCGGACACTAGCTAGTACGGTTTCAAGTAAGGTCTTCAATGCTTTATCGTTCACTTTTTCTGCTATAGTTAGTGCAGCAGACCGGACCTTATTCGATTCTTCACCAAAGCTCTTTCTGAGAGTGAGCATACCTTTCCCTTTACTTTAGACTATCTGATTGAATTCCTATCTATAGAGGTACGACATAGAATATTGCTTCTATGAGCAGTTGATTGCTAAGACCGTACCAGACTATGATCATATAGGATTCAAAGGGAATCGCTAGAAGAGCGAATACCCTAGTTCGTGCTAGCTTCAACTTGAAAGCTTATAATGAACTCTTTACGAAATACTATTCAATTTACCTTTTATGCTTTCATCCGAGGCAACGAAGTTGTCTATCTAATCAATTTCTTTCTTTGATCTACTCTACTCTATAGCGACTAGCCGACCATGCTCCTTTCCATAGTGGAAGGTGACCAGCCAGGGAGGGGGTCCATTTCTACATTGTGATTCGGCTAGGATGGTCTTTCCCCCAGGATTGAATCCTCGCCTGCCAATGAGGCCTAATTACCAATTAACCAATACTTGGACGAATCAAAGTCTAAATGAAAGGACTGGCGAATGATAGACGGCCTACGCCAGATACTGGAGTTCTCATCAGGCAGGGATATGAATTAGGTAATGATCTTACATTGACGAAAGATTGCTTTCTAAGGAGCGTGCTAGGTATTAAAGGATTCCGAATTCCTCCCTTTGGTCGCCTCACCCTTAGTCCACTCTCCTAATCATCAATCAATAAGGCTGTCTATTCTATCTGAGAGCTTTTCTATTTGTTATACCAGACAGATATCTCCTCATCTGCGTAATCAAAATGAATTCTGGGTCAAGATCCTCAATCCTCAAAGCTAGGTAGGTCAAGTAGCTCAACCTTTCCCCCTAAGTCTGTAGACTCGGCTTGTTCAACTCCCAGTGTGACGCAACCCTATGCTCCTTGTCAGTCGCACCTTACTAGCCTTTCTCAATTGAAGTAAGAGAAGGCGATCCCCTCTCCTCTTCCTAGTCAGAGTAGTCTGCTCGTTATATCTTTCTTTCATAATAGAGGTGCCGAAGGTACAGGAGTGTGGGGTGTCTTTAGATTGGGGGAGGAATGAGCGGGGTGAGTGCGCTATAGGATGATTCTTAGATGTAGGGCTCTACCTTAAGGGAAGCAAGGCTTTCCTAACTCCACTCTAGAAGGTATGGAGAAGCAAGGCCCCTAGAAAGACTTAGTGGTTAGGTTGTGCACGTGAAGTTGCTGTTGAAGAAATGCCACATCACAGCTTGAGCTAAGAGACAGATGGGACAGCTTTCAATAGAACATAGAGCTCTGTCCTTCTCTTCTGGCAGTCCTAAAGCAAAGGTAAGATAAATAGGTAAGATATATACGTGCATTAGATCGGCCAATAGCTCAACTTCTCTTCTTTTTATTCTTCTAAAGAAAGACTTTAAGGAGTCACTGTAAGACAATCTTAATGCTTTTTTTAATAGGACTTTGAAATTGAAGTTGCCCCTATACTTTGGGTCATCGTATTCTTACTTCGGCCTCTTCTTGCCTGATCCAGCGGAAGCCCAAGCCCAGCCCGTTCGCTTTGCCCCCATAAAGTATATATCTAAATTTATCTTAACGAAAAGCGGCTTTTTCGGTCGAATAGATATCAACGCCCGCAGAAAGCACAAGCCTTTTGCTCTAAAAGCCCTGAACCCCCGGCTATTGACACATTTATTCTCGTCACTGCCGACGGAAAGCCCTCGATTAATGCCATGGCCAAACCCCACTTTTTTATGTCTTCTACCCCATTCTTTCCCGCCGAATAGGAGTTCCACCGTCAACCTAAGTGAATAGTTTACTATTTGTTACGCGAGAGCGAAGACGGGACTAACGCGGCTAAGCTGTATAAGCGCTTGCAGCAAGTCTGGGATGAGTGGTTACTATCGGACACGGTGCAGGGAACCGCTTAGACTTTTGCCTTAATGCTTCATACAAAGAAAGGCAAGGCTCTCCAACTCGCTACTCATCTCGAAAGAAAGAGGTTGAGCTTCCCGAAACTGACTGAGTTGCATCCAGCATAGCCATAAAACCTGACGAGACCCTTATACCTAGTGGATCGACAGTAAAAGATCACAAGTTCACATTTTCCGCGTAAAAATGATAGCGAGACTCCTTCCCTTAGTCTATCGACTAAGCATTATTCAATTTAGAATATCCGATTGGAACAAAGAAGTAGGGCGACAGCCGATTGTGCAAGAATGAAGGTGAGTCGATAGACGAACTGTGCCGGGGGCTGTGCCGGTGGGGAAACAACAAACAAAGAACAAGAAGGACTCACACTCACACTACGCAGAAAGGCAGTGCTCGTTCCTTATGGTGATAGCTATTTACCTATATAGAAATGCCCAGGAAGGGGCTATCAATTACCCAAATGATGGATCATACATGAGGGTTTAGAATAAAAGAAAAGAAAACAGAAGAACAGACTAAGAAAGTCAGTATGGCGAGATAAGGAACAAATAAGGGAATAGCTAATACGGATTCTCAATTCTTCCTTTCAAGATCTCCTCATTCATCCAGGTCCTATCACATTCATTAGTAAGATAGCATGCAAGAGGTTTTGACTCAATGTTTGAGAACAGCCTACTTTATCTCTGAGGACAGACTCTCTAGTCTTGTATTTTTTGTCTTCTTATTTGAGCTTGGAGAAATGAAAGCAGCATCTCTAGAACAATAACATTCTAAATCGAGCTAGCATTACCTTCTTACTATTTCCAGTTCTCATAGGCAGGCATTCTTGACACCTTGTAACAAGCCTTTTCTCTTCAGAATCGCCCCAGGTTAGCTAGGGTACAGTATCATTCTGAACCATCAGTTAATCACCTCAGCATCCTTCGTCACCAGGTTAGCTAAGGGTCCAATATCCTAACGGCACCTGAATCTTACGATAA
>JAYMTT010000800.1:0-11399 GCA_036898025.1 Hypseocharis bilobata
GTTGGTCGGTTGGCCAGGATGCTTTAGTTTATCGGATCGATCGCAGTGGTCAAGTGCGCTGGTCTCTTTCCCAAGTCGCAGGGGTACGGGTACCAAAAGCAGAGGAAGCTGTTAGTCCAGCGGAGGAATCAATAGATCTAGTTGGTTTAGAGCAGACAGAAGTGAAGTCGTTGGTTTTGTTGCTTTCGTGATAAGGGGGAGGGGAGTGGTGACCAACCACAACCCGATCCAATGTAGCCGGCTTTCGCCTATTTACCTATATAAGGGCAAGAGAACTGACTAAATACAGGTTGAGCAGTATTTACCCTGCTTCTTATCCCAACGATAGAGTCCTACATTGAATTGGCAATCCTTAATGCACAAAGTCTTATGACCGACCGTGTTTCGGAGAGTACAATTGCAATTAAGACAAATCGTACCCTTCCGTGCTGCGGGTTGGTTAACCCCGAAAGCAAACAAAAGAAAGTCTGTGCCAGAGATCCCACCAGTAATTACAACAGGATGTTGCAAATTACTAGGCCCGAGTATTCCGACTCGGTAATCAATACCTCTAGACTTTAAGATAGAAACTCTGAATCTTAATAACTGAAGATCTCAGAAGGTGCTGCCTGAAAGTCTTTAGGTTTCATAGCTGAAACGGCCAAGAGGAAAGAGAACAGCATATTTTTTTTAAGAGCCGAAAGGGACCGGAACAGTCTAGTCTCTAGCTGCCTAAGAGCAACTCCTATTTGTTTTATCCAATCCAAACCTATTCCCCAAGACCATCCCTCAATCCCCACTGTCCTTACTCTGCTCTAGCTCTAGGACAAAGGGGAAGACTTCCGGAAGAAAGGGGAGATTTTCCTTTTTTACTTTATGGTTCTTTCGTGGAAGTACCGCCCGGGTGGAGCTAGACTGGATTTCCTTGTGTGATTTCCGGCCAGGGAACACGAACTAAAGGCCTCAATCCACCCCCTTAGGCGGGAAGGTCGTAGGACGAGGGGAATATATCTTCATGCACTGGCTTTCCTGTAGCGACAAAGAGCCCTTCTTACTTCTCCATCAAAAAGAAATTCCTGTAATAGTGGATGCTGCTAGATCAACTGCTGCTGGAAACCTTTGCCTTCGGCTCCATACTGATCAGGCCGGCCGGCCATGAAGGGACATCACGACTATATCCTTTCTGGTAATTAATACCGGGCTGTATATGATCCTGATCAGTGATCAGTATATTTTGATATTCCGGATCCTGTTGTGCTTTTTTTGTTATACTAGCGGCGGCAGATCTATTAGTAAACAGGAGGCTGCTATCGCGCAGTGTTCCTTTCTTATAGAGAGAAAGGCGGAGGAAAGAAGACGAGAGAGCAAGCCTCAGGAAAGTCTTGGTTGGCTAAGGAGAAAACGTGTTGGCATAAGACAAAGACATTTCGTGACCAGCCTATTTGACTTAAGGGGGAGGGGAACGAACGTAGCTAATTGGCAAAGAAGCTAGCTGGACTGAGCTGCTCCAGATTTGTTTAATCGGTTTTGTTAATTGGCTGCACTCCCACTCCCGGCTCTGGAGAGAGTGATCCTCGGGTGACTGAACTACCCTACCTTGAGAGTAGGGGTAGGCCTAAGCTCAATGCCCTTACTCAACCACCAAGAGCAGCTAGAGTAAAGGCGTAATTTGCACCTCCAACAGACTTTACAAAGGCTTTTGGATTATCCTAGTAAAAGAGCGAAAAGTCATTTAGAAATAAAGGCTCTCAATCCCCTTTAACCGGGGGAGTAATCTCATATAGAAAGAAAAGAGAAAAAAATCAGAGCCGAAGCGCTAACTCTGACAGACTGCCGAGTGAAACGCAAGGAAACAAAATTCTTTCATTACTTTTGCGTAGACGGGGCCAGAGGCCGGATTCCGCTGCTCTTGCTGTTAACCTTTCCTTTAATCTGTACCGAATTTTTTTTCTATTAAGCTATTCTTTCTTTCTGGCTTGATCACAGACATTGGATTGGGACAAAGACAATTGGACTACAAGGAGCTGAGCTGGTCTAAGCCTTCCTTTCGTGCTCGCTTTCGTCTGCTACTGACCCCGAGGTACTATACGGTGGATGACCGGGGTCCCCCTCTGCTCTGGGGATAAGCCCTTTGAGGAAGCCTAAAAAAGATGTATTTTTTCTTTTTTTAATAAGCTTGATACTGTCGTCAGTCTGGTATTGGTTCTTGAGGTGATGGTGGATCGTCTAATAGACCCGCCCCTTTAGGTAGGAATGCCTATCAGTCTTGGTGGTCTAGTAGTACACGTATAGTCTTCTAAGCCTTCGCTGCTTTCGATTCATGCTACGTCTTCGTTCTTTCTTTATTTCACTTCTGCTTTACTTTCAATCTATTTCATTGCTTTCTCACCCGAGTAGCAAATACTGAAGATATACCCATTCCAGCATCTCCACACACCATTGTTTCCTTTTTCATCGACGATCGGCCTAGCCCTTACTTTGTATTCCGCCATCCTTCCTATGGTTTGGTCTTAATTAAGGCGTATTCCCATGATAATGAGATCAGGCCATCCATATCAGAGGTCAATTTGCTACCTAGCTTAATCCCAGAAGTCATTGGCATATTGACTACCTGTACAGAAGTTTTTATTCATTCCCAAAAGCCCAAAAAAAGGCTGGCTCCTGGCTCGAGAAGAAGGGCTGACGGCTAGACCGACCTGGCATGTTCCCTGAGCCCCAACTCAGGAAAGCCAGCATAGCCCCGCACGAAAGAAGGGAAGCAAGGCCTAGGCTAAATCCTGGGAAAGAGCTGTACTTTTTTAAAGAAAGAAAGACGTTCTTACTGTATTTCAAGCAGGAACTTAAAGTAAATGGGAGAAGACCAGAACTGGGACTGTTATTTCAATGTGTGGGAAGAGAAGGAAAGGGAAAGTACCCAAAAAGGGTCAAGGAAGAACCTTAGATCATGTTTGAGGTCTAAAAGTGTGTAGGGAAAAGACTTCCAGCCAGGAGCGTCGACCTGAGGGAGAGGAGCGACAGTGGAGTGGATTGTGAGGGAGACTCATTACGTTCTTCTTTTGGAGCAGCCCACGCCACGGAGCAGTACGAAGTCGCTAGAGCGAAGCTATAGGAAAGAGGTTCCAGGGAAAGATAGTATAATGACCAGTTCGCTAAGTGTGAAAGAAGAGGCTATGAAGCGTATCATTCCCCGAACTCAGCACTTAGATTTAGATGGTGATAAGGTTTTCCACCCTTCTGCGTAAGGATTGCCTGTCAGTTCTTACGTCCAATGAGGCAACAGTCTGGTAGATGAGATTTTTCCTTAAAACCCGATAACTAGGGAGACGAAGGTCAGCTCCCCACCAGTGAAAGCTGGTGTCTTCTGTTCTAGACGAGCAGAAGAGCAGCGATAGTATGAGAGTTTGTAATGAAAGTCAGAATGTCTCTAGTGTTGTGCGTTCTCGCTATATGCTGTTGCCTGTCTCTGATAATGGGTTGTGTTGACCTGTTTCATGCAATGTTGGGTAAGATAAGTTTATCTCTCGGGACTCGCCATTCTCACTTATATTATAATTATATAATATAGGATTCCATTTCGTCTCCACAAGTTAGCCTGTCTGCCTGCAAGGCCCAATCGAAGCAGATTGTCCCCGTGGGTTCCGGATAGCGCCCCTTCACTCACTTGTGCTTTCGCTACTCTAGGACATCAAGACCAACTCAGGCTCCAGCCCTAACTTCTGCTTTAGATTCAACTTCGACTTAGTCCTCAGCTCGTGAATCTGGCTATTTCAAGATATCCGGATTCCTTTCTGATGCGCCTTATCTTTCCAAAAGGGAAGACTGCCCCCTTCCTCCAGCCCTTCCAGCGCTTCTGGATGACCCTTCGTACCCGTATTCGGAATTCTACTTCCTCCAGGTCCGAAAGGCGGATCTCCCCTCCTTCTCCGAAAGAGAAGACTTCCCCCTTTGTTGACACTTCCCTAGGTCGGGGATCAGCACGCCCTACTATCACTCAACTCAAAGCGCTTAGCCGGTTACTGCTCTATCGGTTTCTTTTATGAGGTTGGATTTATTCCAAGGTTTCGCCTATCCTATTTCTTTTATTTCACTCCTTTCCCCTTCGAGCCCTAATCGAGGAATGGCAATATCGTTTCGGCCTGGCCTTCTCTCTTCTCTCTGAAGGCTGTTCCTATTCATATTCCAATCCGTTATATTGCTTATATCTTCCTCTATCTTTGGTTCTCGAGGTTCTCAAGTTTCAATCCCGATGTAATGGATTGGATTTCACCCTCGCGATAATAGCTATATGGGTAAATTGCTTGACGATCTATCCAAAAGGAAAGCCATGTCCATGCGGTTTTCCTCTCTTGCATAGAGCCAACCTTACTCTATGTGCTTTCCTGGGTGGGCTACCATCCTTTTCCATTCCACTACTTTACATCTTAGCTCGTCTCTGTCTTCGTCTTTGTGTCTGCCGATTCAATTGATGCTGCGAGACTGAGAAGGATGGCTCGACGTGGATCCCTATTCTCCTAGTTCTACATTCTTCAATAGAATAAAAAGTAGCTGCCAATCGCTTAGTTCCGAGTTCAGATTTTGATTCATTCTAGCGGAATAAGATAGAATAATAAAAGGGTTTAGTACACGTGGGACTTATGCCTTTTCGGATCAATGAGACAAGGAGTTACTCAGAACTGTAGTTAGGGCCTTGCTTGTTCCTTATTAGATTAGAGTAAAGGCGAGGCGCTCATTCCTTTGCTTCTTTGGCCTATTCTAGCCGTTCAGTAAGAGATTTCGATCCGTTCAGACTGTGTGATAGATTCACCTCTGATCGACTACAGATAGGTTCAGGCTCTTGAATTAGGGATGGTGATCTGCCTCGGGAAAACCTATGTCTACGGCCAACCTAGTTAGTTAGATCCGCATATGCTGAAGGAAGAGTTATGGCATCTCAGTTAGAAAGACGGTAAGCAGGTACAAAGGATGAAGTTCGCTTTTGGCTACGGTCATTAGTTAAGCGGGTGGACAGACAATCAAATCCCGAGCCTCCCCCATTGTCAATGTCTTTAGTTCTTTAATTCATTCTGTAACCAGAAATCCATCATTGGCTAAACAATTCTCTTGAAAACTCTATTTCTCCCTCTTAAATACCTTTATTTATTCTCATCCGATCCGAGAAGCAGAAGAAGAGGGAATTACCACGAATCATCACATGAAGCTTGACTGTCCGCTTTGAGGCTCATCTACCGCAATGGAGAAAGTCTTCTGCAAGGCTCGATATGTTCATTTTTAGCCCTTCTTTCAAGCTGAAAATCAAGGCTTTTCCAAGCCAAGCCGCGGGTCTATTGAGGACAGCATTTGTGCCTAAGACTTTCACAAGAAGTGATTGTTGCCATGGTTGGTAGATGCGTTTTTCTCTTCCAAGATGATTGATGAACGTTGTCAGTTTCAGCTTCCATGTCATAAGTTAAGAAATCCATGGTAGTTCTCTGGTTGAGGTTTGGGATCAGTTCCCCCTAATATAATAGAAGAGATCACGCCTGCGTAGGATGTTTTTTCCTTATATCAACAATTTTCTTTTCTCCCTGAGACCTGAAGGTGAAGGCGTCAAGTGGATCGAAGAGGCCTTGAGCGGAATGCGAACTTGCTTCCGTGATTAGCATGAGATTGTCAGTCAAGGTGAGTAAGCGGGTTGGTTGGTTTGCTTCCCAAGGCTGCATTGGTTTTATGGCTCCTCGATTGCACTGTTCTTCGAGAAGCCTTGGCTTGTGTACAGGTTGGAGGAAGAATAACAGCAGCAGAGCAAAAGAAGACCTAACCTCGGTCGGAGATAGCAGCTCATGAACTGCCCTGCTCGAAGGGTCGTAGCCCGAACTGACCTAGCTGCAGAGGAGAAGTTTGACTTCTGAGACCCGCTCCTTAGTCCTCCATAGAGGGTGTCATGGGTGACTCGTCTCCTCATGTTATCGCATTCAGAAGTTCTTCCATCCATCCGGTCCTGAGCTTGTGCTCCATCCCTACTCCGCCTGGATCAACTGTGCTTGAACTGGAAATGAAATATCTGCTTTCTTTTACCAGCTTTAAATCAAAGCATCCCTAATAGGGGCGGGCTAGCGCGTGCATTCGTTTTTCAGCTGGGCCCGAGAGAATGAGGTTCAAGACCTGTCTAAAGCGAACCGGCAGTGTGGTAAGCGCAGAGCGAGCACATGGCAGATACAAACAAGACCGGGGCAAGCGAATCCAGCCTAATGGAGCACAGATACAATTGACATTGCCTCCTCTTGCGAAGATTGGGTTAAGTTCAGCCATTCCTAGGCTTTCCCGTATCCTTTGGAGTCGGTTAAGGACGGAAAGAAAGAGAAGTCTCCAGTAAGGTTTTGGTTAAAGCTTAAGACGGGCACACCCGGCGAAAGGATACGTAGGTTTTTCTTCCTGGGATCCTCCTCACCGGAAAGTTCCCCTTTTGGGCTGGAACTGTAAGTAGCCTTAAGGCTACTTACAACAGTATAAGTCAGAACAATCAGACTCACCTACATCCTCTGATCTAGGATGTAGCAGCTAGGAATCGCGCAACTGAGAAAGAAGCATGACCAGTTGAGCTCAAAGAACAAGAAAGGGAAGCACGCTTTGGAACAATTACAAAAGGGGATTCCCCGGGTATTTATAAGGACGGACCGCATACCAACCATTCCAAAAATGGAATGGAAAGAAGAAAGGATGGTCGTAGATCACTGATGTCGAATTCACGAAAAAAATCATATGAAAGAATCGTCAGATTTTTGGTTCCCGGAGTAGACGGTTTTGAATGGAGAATGAATGAAATAGAATAGTCTGGCAGAATCCCTATGATAGAGAAAGTGCGGAGCCTCCCACTTGTCGGGGTTACCGGGCTAATTATGAATTTATATCAATGTCGGGATAGACAGAGGTCTAGGATAGTACGCTATCGGAGTGAGACCGGGGTACAGTAACGAAGTTAGACCGAAATGAACGACTCAATTCCTCTAGAAGAAAGGAGAGAGAAAGAACAACCAATTCTATGAAACAAGATTTTATTTACTAGGTTCGGTTGCTACTAGTCCGGGTTACCTCAGAGATAGAGCCTTTAGGGGAGAAAAACAACCTAGTTAGTGCACTAACTCAAACCTAGTTCTTGCACGAAATGTCCTGCTAACATAGGAGCACTCCTACTAAGAAATGGAAGAGCAAACTTCTTTTTTTGGGGTCAAAGGGCTATTCTATTACAAAAGATGTTATGGACTCGGATATGATGCTGCTCCTTCTAATGAGAATACCTTGGGGATATATGAATTAGTGGACAGATACAAGAACTACCCTTTTTCTTACACAAGCATTTCTGTACTCAGAGATCGGTAGGTATGGAGGTCTTTCCCAACCTCTTTAGTTAGACAATCAGTTATATACGATTCAACGGACATTCAACAAGATAACCCCGTTCACTCCGACAAGAAAGGTGTCAAGTCTGAAAGCCAAGCCCTATCAAGAAGAGGGAAAGGATACCTGGATTGAAAACCTCGCTCTTGAAGTGAGTCCTTAGTGGGAGGAAAGTTCAAGCTACCTGAGCTAACTGCTTTTCACTCGAATTCAACTTCACTGCTCTTAGAGCGGAGTCGACATCAAAACTGAACTTCACTTCTCAAGAGAGGGGGCCAAAGAAAGATCCATCTATGCCTCCAGTTGAAGCCCTTGTTCAAGCGCTCGTACGATTCGACGGGGCCCCTCTGTTGTTAACGCAGGTTTGCGATACCAAATCGAGATCGGAACTCTGGTACAGGGTCAAGTGGTACATAGACAGCTCAAAGGTAAAGTGTGCACAATCAAAATCTGGATTATTGGAAAAACTCTGTAACAAGCAAAGAAGCAACGGACTGAGCGCCGCCATTAGCCCTCGAGCTGACAGCGACTTCGTACCTCTCGCTGACGCTCGAGCAGCTCAACAAGCATCTTCCCTAACAGGACAGCATATACATCATCCTCTCCAACCAGTCCTCATATAAGATATATACTTCGTGCGAGCAGCTTAACGCTCCATTCACTGACTTACGTACCTCTCCCGTTGAAAGAGTAAACATTGAATCTATCGTTAGCACTAGAAGCTATCTTTCAAGATTAGCAATAGTAAAAGTGAGTAGCTCATAGGTATGGGGTACGTACTAAGTTGCTAGATATAAGCTTTAGGAACGAAGTCACTCGACTGAAAGGAGAGGTACGGAGTCACTCATATATCTATATGAGGAACGGTCTTGAGTTCTTGCTTTTGTACGTAGTAACTCGCTTTCTGTAGTTGCGAAAGGTACGTAGTTACTGTAGCGAAGCAACAGTAACGTTGTCGCTAGAGCGAAGCTTTTGGCTGATCTACTTGTTAAGTTGTGGTTGTCATTCTTCTCGCTATCAAAGATAATCTTGGTAGCTAATTCGACTTTCGAGTCGATTGTTTCGCCTTGGAGGGATCCAGATTTGCTTGTACGGACCGTTGGTCGGATGGCTGACAGCCTGGATGATCTAGTGGAACGTTACATGCCTTAGCTCTCGACGATCCCCCTTAACCAGCTCGCACAAAACAAGGAAGAAAAGCTCCACTGCTGGTGACAGCTACCGAGACATTAGACTCAGTAACAACAAAGAAATTGAACTGGACGATACCTTCCCCTTACAAGCGAAGATAGTCACCAAGACAGACGACACCGACAGCAAGTACAAGGCCTGCCCTAATATTCTACAGCAATACAAAATCATGGAAAAAAAACCAGAGAGTTGGTCCACTAGTTCACACAATACCTCTGAAAGAAAAGTATAAGCAGAATAAATCCACGTTTAAGACTACAAATGACCAAACACCCTAGAGGGGGACTTATCGTGCCTTTTGCCTATATCAAGTTGACACCATAGAAGAGGACTGAGTCAGTAGTTAAATGGCCCTTGTTCTGTTCCGCTAGGAGACCTCAAATTACTCCAAAGGGCAGGGTCGGCTTGAAGTGGAGCGAGACATACCATCGAATAGCAAGGGGGTAGCGACTACTTAAGTCTGGCTGAAGACCCTACTAGGACACACCTTCCTATAGCTTAGCCGATGACAATCCTGCGAGTTAGAATATGAGGAACTGCTTTGAAGGCTGGCGCTCTAACATTCCCAACGCCTGAAGAAGGAAACTACTATTCCCCTTGGTCAAGCAAAAGAATCACTCCATACACTCGCTTCTTTAAGAAGAAGAAAGACTCCCAGGGGAAAGTCATCTCTTTACGCCACTTTAGAAGAAGGGAAGACGCGTAGATCTAAATCAGTACACAGGGATCTGTCCTCTTATTTGCCTTACTAATTTCATTGATAGCTGGGGCGCCTTTCACCTTACCTTCTTCCAGGGGACGAGCTTGCTCTTAAGTTGAATTCCTATAGTTTACGAGGAAAAGCACCTCCTACAGGCTAGGGCCATCCACCTACTGCTACCGGGCCTCCATTTCCATGGAATGGATGACGACTCCCCAGGGCTTCCACCTTACGCTCGAAGAAGACGAAAGGCCTTGCTATACCATCTCCAGCGATCCACCATTAGTAGGAACAGATGGCAGAGGTAAGCTGGAAAGCTACAGCACGATTCGTACGATCTATACCAAACAAAGGAATTGATAAAAAGCACTTTCCAACTCTTTCGACGGGACGAGTAGGACCTTCCCTTGAACCTAATTCTACTGTTGGGACAAAAACTCTCACCTAAGCGACGAAAAAAAATTCTCGGCAGCATAAAATAAGGGATGCCACCACTGCTTGCTGGTAGGTTTGCTTATCCATCGGCAGACGGGTGGCACACACTTGAAATGAAAAGGTATGAAATCACTTGCTTGCCCGGTTAATCTTTCATAAACAAGCACCTGGTGCTCCCTGAGCCCGAAGCTCCGCACTCCTGACTACTCTCGTTTATCATTATCTAGAGCTTACCGATCCAAGGTTGCTCTGTTCCCACCTATCGGTTCACTAGGGGTTTTACAAGGACATGGGATTTCTTTATTTATAAAATTGTTAAAGGAGGATAGGACTGACTTTGCTTTGCAAAGCATGGTGACCGAGTCCTTCTTCCTTGAAAGGAGATCCAATAGGTGCGACGGGAGGTACAGGCAGATAGGTCAATAACCGCTATTTCCGTGTCTCAAAGGGGCTATCTTTCTCAGTATCCAGTCATGTGATCCGATGCCCTTTCAATTCATTATGTTCCGAACATAGGGCTAATCTTCCTGAAGGATACCTATTTGGTATGCCCTCTTCTTTGAGGGGAGCCGGGAAACTTGTTGAAGCAATACCGCAGAGAAGGGGGTGGTCTCTTCGTCTTGCTATCTTGACTTCATACTTTTTTTTAGAAACCTTTGTCCTATTCTTTTCTCATTTCTATAAATTCTTTTCTATTTTCACTTGACTTTTTCATTCTTCAGATCTTTGTTGATTGACCGGCTGCTATCTAAATTAAGGGCCCAAGAGAACTAAGATAGCTATTTCATCTCATCCAAGTCCCGGTGATGAAATTCATCTTCCTTCCGGCTATTAGCTCCTATTCTCATCCTACTCCCTGGGGAAGTCACTGAACTAACTTTCGAGAAGTAGAGACTAGAGCCTTACGCTTACGAAGTCAGAAGCCGTAAATAATTCAATCTATCTCTTTTTACACGCCGTAGGCAAGGAAATAAGAAAGAAGAACAGCCTGCAAGCATCCGATCGATTTTCTTGTTACCAAGCCGCCTAAAAGGCAGTATCAAGCCTTATATTCCATGCTATATAGCATAGAAAGAAGACTCTATTGATAAAGAAAGCGGCCAAAGAGCTCATACTCCCTAAAAAGCTAAGAGCGGGAACTGAAGGACGAAGTAGCAGTCTTCTTAATCTCCTAAAGCTGTAAGACTTACTTGTTGAACTCTTTCTTCCTTCCTCCCGGAGAAGTGAGGAGAAAATTCGAAGCTAGTCCTTTGCCTCTACCATATCAGATTAAGTATCAGATTAAGTAGGCTAAAGTCTCTACTTTAGATCTTTAGTCCCAGTAAAGACTACATCTTCATCTCTAAGTCCTGACTTCACTCCAGAAGCTGAAGTCATTATAAGACTATGCCCGCCCTAAGATCTGGGATCAGAAGCAGGCGGGACGAAAAACCTCAAAATCGAACTACATCGAACTACGCGGCCTACCTTAGATGCTAGAGATGCTAGCTGGAGGATGCCTGTTGGTCTGACTTCCAGGCCTTAGGAAGAAAATGCTAAATCAACAGCTACAGCAATTCCTAACGAGATCCCTGCGCCTATCTATAGTGTACACACTAGAAGTCACTTTGGGAACAACACAATAACATCATCTAGAAAGACGAAATGGATCGAGTTCAACTCCTTGATCAATCGGGGAATTCCACAGCTAAAGAAAGATTCCTTAAGATTGACCTTCCTG
>JAYMTT010000801.1:0-11398 GCA_036898025.1 Hypseocharis bilobata
TCAAAAAGTTGAGGGTAATTATCCTCAAAAGTGGTAAACCATAGGGTATTTATCCGCAATTTACCCTAATACTATTGGTACGACATTTAGCAAGCTTCTCTCAGATAGCAAACTCATATGAGACTCTTGTCGATGCATTTCATTTGTCTAAAAGTATGGATGACAAGAATTTATGCCATTTCTTTATTAAATCAAGGAATTAAAACTGACTTCATCTTGAATGCTTTTTCCAGCTTACCTGGTTGTGTGAACTAGTAAAATTTAGCATGATTCCTGGTTATCCTGCTTATTAGGTGATTATAAGGGTTCCCAACCTTAATACTTGTATTTATCCAAGGAAAACTGTCAAACCTGAGAAAAAGTGAAGCATCTAAACAACCAGATGTGCAAGTTTTCATAGATGCAACAAAATTTTCCAAAAATAGAGTAATATAGAAGGAAAAGTTATATTGTAGCAATAAAATGAAGACAGCGCAAGGAAAATTCTAAAGTTTGTTGGTATTTGAGTCGTTAGGTCATGTAAAATATTTTATTACACATTGTTAACAATAAATTATGGAAATGATATCCATTGAAATAAAATTATGGAAATAATAGAATCACAAACCATTTGAGTAGACGCATAAAAGATAAATCTCTTACATATGCTGTCTTAAACTAGCTTGGGCTCTCTTTTGTCACTATCACCATCCCCTCCACTCTCTATCTGTCACTATCACGTCCTCTCTCTCTCTCTCTATACTTTTCTGGAGGTGTTCTCTCTCTCTCAAACCATCTCCTCCGCTCTCTATCTTCTCTTTCTCTGTTATGGTGGTTTTCACTTGCGGGATATGAAAATGCATGGAAGAGGAGGGCCGTTTGTGGTTAGTTCCTGCATTTTAGGTAGCTTATTTGGGGGCATTTTGAGTGTGTGCTTCTTTACTGCATCAATAGGTTGGGTTGGGTTTAGGGTTCTTCGTTTGGGTCTTTGGGTGTCTGGGTTATAGAAAAGTTAGAGCTATATGAAGGCATTGCAAGTTGAGCAGCAACAAACCACCCAAAAGGTTATATCCTTTTCTGATCCATTTTTGTGATCCATTAATTTCCTTATACAACTCCAAGTGACATAAAAGTGGTATTAGCTTTTGGAACAAAATAATCAATTTTATGTTGGCTGGTTTTCTTCTAATTTTTTAAACGTATACATGTACATTTGTTTCTTGGGTATTCCTTCATTTCGAACCAGGTGCCTTAATTTTCCTGCAATTTTTTTTGGGTCATATATATTTTTCTAGCTCAACTGACTCATTACTATAAGTTTCTACATTGGTTATGCGTCTTCTTTTTGATGGATGTGAAATTGAAGATGGTATGGAACTAGTCAGTCATTGACATTGTTGTATCTTTTGACAACTTTTTGGGGACCCTTCATTTCCCAAGCCCATGGTTGGACCCATGCTGGTTATGCCCCTTAGTTTTTAATCCAAAAACTTATTTTCCTTTCTCATAGAAAATAAGATAAATTATTGTTATTTTTTTTTGAGGGGAAAGATAAATTAAAACTTGATTTGAACAGTTATCTGGATTCAGCTATTTGTAATATCTGAATACTTTTCAAAGCTCAATATGCATGGATAAAGTGTGTAATCAAGCGGTGCCTTAAGAAAATATCTTATGTAGTTTGATCCATATCTATTGTGTGCATATGAAGAGAAGTATCTCTCTCTCAAACCCTCCCTACAATTTCCATTTTGTTTTAGTCTGGTTTTATTGGCTGCATATAATTACTGATATCTTTTTGAATGGTCCTATATATTATTAGTTTTCTAAATTACTTGGGGTAATACAAGCATACAACTTGCCACCAACTAGCTTGAGATACGGCTATTTGACATGATTAACAATGTTATATTTCTAATTTTACTTTTTGTACTTTTCTAAGTTCCGTTTGTTATTGATGCCATCTTGATTTTGTTTTCAACTATGACAGGATGTATCCACCTCTGAAACTCTGGATCACGGCTCAATGTCTTTTGGAAGATTTGCTGCTGAGTCGCTTGCATGGGAAAAAAGGAGTGTCTTCTCTCACAATGGATGTCAAGAGGAGCTGGAAAAGTTTAGGGCCCCTGGATTAGTTACTCAAAAGAAGGCCTACTTTGAAGAATATTTTAGAAATGTTAGAGCTATGAAGGCATTGCAAGTTGAGCAGCAACAAACCACCCAACCACTTAGTTGCCAAGATATGATGAATGGCACCCTGCAAATAGAAAATGGTGTTGATGCTGATGTGCTGAACTCATCAGGAGAAGGTCCTATGAATAAATCAGAAGGTACTGAAAAACAACAGAATTATACTACTGATAATAATTCCAGAGCTAGCATGGCAGGTGCCATGATCTCCTTATCTACCATTGAACCCAGACTTTCAATGCATGAGCTATCCACATCATCCACTCCACCAATCAGTAGGATCTCAGACGGTGTCCATGAAGAAAATATTGTACTTGACACTACAAAGCATGGTGCCAACAAGTCCAAGGAACGTGCAACTGTTTTAAAGGCCAAGGCAATCTACCCCCATGGACATACCAACATATGGATTGAAATAGCACCTCGTTCTCAAAGTTTTCCCTGTCAATTTGGCAATATAATTCTGTATGGGTTGTCAAAGTTAAATGACATGCGTAGCTAAAAGAATTCTCAGATAGACTTTAGAGGTGAAAGCCATTTTCTTTAGATGTAATGCAATTTTGCCAGTTGATGCTCATAATTTTATGATCGTCACGTGAATTTTTCAAGTCATTCTTTCAAAATGTCCTCTTTAATTGTTATGCTGTCTTGATTTGTTACAATTCATATCTTTCTCATGCAAGTTTACTTTGCATTGTTGTCACAACTGATCTTCCTCTTTTTGTGCAACTAGTTGATGAAAGAAGATTTGCTGCAAGATCTTGTGCTATATAAGAAGTCTCATGAAAAGGCAGTTTTAGCAGCAGCTCATTCACTCATTGTACATGGCCTGTGTGTAATTCTGTGTTAGTTATCGAGTTATGATGATTGGTGATTAATGAAATTCATTAATTACTTCCAGGTTTGCCCTCTGCTGCGAACTAAGAAGGATCGCGGGCGGCCTACTAACCCGAAGCCAAAACCAAAAGCTTATGGAGAAGTCACCATTGCCAGCAATGTTCCTGATCTGGAGTTACTACAGCAGAATGATGGGGGTGATGACAATAGGGAAAGTGGTGATAATGATCAGTCCATATTTAGTGTTCCTGATGATGATGAAGAAAATAGTCCCTGCAGTGATGATAGTGGAAGTGAAGATGAAGAACTAGGAGATAATGATGCTGCTGGAGATGAAGATGGTAATAACACTACTGATGATGAGGATGATGACGAAGAGGAATAGGAAGAGGAAGAGGAGGAAGATGAGTTTGAGGGCGATGCTATGGATAGTGGAACTATAGAAATAAATTCTAAAGCAAGAAAGAGGAAGAATTCTGATTTTGGTGTAGAACTTAGTGCTGCAGATACAAGTCTCCGGGCTTTAAAAAGACTAGTAATTGCAGAAATGGGACCTGTGTCATCAGACTCAACAGATGTCATTCTTTCTAATGAAGATTTCCGATGGATCAAGGAATTAAAGGTATGTTGATGTCGACGCCCTCAATGAAATATGCTGCAATCTTGTGACAGTTTTTCTTTATTAAATCAAGGAACTAAAACTGACTTCATCTTGAATGCTTTTTCCAGCTTACCTGGTTGTGTGAACTAGTAAAATTTAGCATGATTCATGGTTATCCTGCTTCTTAGGTGATTCTAAGGGTTCCCAACCTTAATACTTGTATTTAGTGAAGGAAAACTGTTAAACTCGAGAAAAAGGGAAGCATCTAAACAACCAGGTTTGCAAGTTTTCGTAGAAGCAACAAAATTTTCCAAAAATAGAGTAATATAGAAGGAAAGTTATCTTGTAGCAATAAAATGAAGATGACACAGAGGAAAATTCTTTAGTTTGCTGGTATTTGAGTTGTTAGTGCAAAATATACTGACATTATTTTATTCTTTTAGTGTTAATGTATCCTACCTGTGAGATTCTTGTTGAAATAATATACAGTTTTTTTGAACTATTATGACCAAAAAATCCTAGTCCTTGAACATTCTTCTTAAGTAGCTAATTTCTCAACAATTGTCTAACTTCTTAGTTTCTATAGTGATATTTCTGCAGATCTGAGATAATAGATATAAAGGTAGTTAAGTTTTAACTTTTATGTTCCATATTACTGCAGACTGCTGAATTTTATGCTAAAAAAAAAGAAGAAGAAGAAGAAGAAGAAGAAGAATGCTCAAAGCTGCATCTTTTAACGCTCAAAACTGTTTGGGATACTCCAACTAATTGACCAATCAAACAAATAATTTGCTACAAACCTCGTATACTCAAATATTCTCTTGGTTTGAAACTTGTATGAATTTGCACTTTGTGTTCTTTTGTTTTAATTGCTGCTTCCCTTTACTTTTGTAATACAGTTAATTTTCAGAGTTGAATTATGAGACTGATGCCTTGCCTTAGGATAATAAAAAGTGGCTTCTGACCTGTTGTTTATTTTTTCCCTCTTGGATTGACATATATTCATACATTATATGCAGGTTTTCTTGTTGATGGCAACTTCTCTCAACGTGTCAATGCCCAAACTTTGTGATGGGCTAGGAAATCTTTTGAAAACGGAATTAAGAACCAAACTGCAGTCTATAGCTGAGATCACAGAGATGACCCATGTGAGTTGTCAGAATCTTTTGAACTTGACAAGCCTTTAACCGGGGCTTGCTTCTTGAATCCATTTTTGCCATAGAATTTATATTTCCAATGTTCATTATGAAAATTATGACTAAAGACCTTGCGCAATCTGTATATAGTACAATAATTTGTTGTTAATTATTATTATTCATGGTTGAAACATGAGTCTAAGTCCAAAATTCATATTTATGGGTCTCGTTGGAGCCTTTCTGTTATTGTTTCACTAATTTAGCACGCTTCTCTCAGATAACAAACTCATATCAACTCTTGTCGATGCAATTCATTTGTCTTAAAGTATGGATGACAAGAATTTATGCCATTTTTCAGGAAAATTATAGAGCTAATTGTTTTCATCAATTTTTTTTTACTATATGGCCCTCCTACATTCATAGATAAAGACACGTTTATTATGTAATGAATAGACTGATATGAGTGGAGTTTTTGGATATGTTAATGACAAATTGATCCTATGTCCTATAACTAAACTGCTTCTGCTTTGTCATTTGCAATTCCTTGATTGGGAGGTGCTTGAGTTTTTATTTTTGTTTTTTTGTTCAGCAAAAGACACCATCCATGATTGTCTACCACAAACCCTTTTTAAGCCTATTTGTCAAAACTTTTGTCGAATCTTTTATACAATGAAATAAGCAAACTAATTAATAGGGTGAAAATCTATGAGGCCACCATGATTCTCAACTTTTGGAATTAATGAAATAAAGGAAGAATTCAACAAGCTTCTTTCTATGAAATTTAGCAATGAACTCAACAATATCCTGTTGAAGAAAAGACCAATGAACTCAAACTTGTTTGTTAAGTTTAACACTCAACTGTTAGTTTCTGAAGTAGCCAATTTCTCAACAATTGCTTGACTTCTTAGTTTCTATAGTGGGTTCATCTTTCTGAAGATCTGAGATAATAGATATAAAGGTAGTTAAGTTTGAACTTTTATGTTCCATATTACTGCAGACTGCGTAGATTTTACACTAAAAAAAAATAAAATAAAACGAAGTAGAAGAAGAAGAAGAATGCTCAAAGCTGCATCTTTTAACACTCAAAACTGTTTGGGACACTTCAATTAATTGACCAATCAAACAAATAATTTGCTAGAAACCTCGTATACTCAAATATTCTCTTGGTTTGAAACTTATATGAATTTGCACTTTGTGTTCTTTTGTTTTATTGGCTGCTTCCCTTTACTTTTGTAATACAGTTAATTTTCAGAGTTGAATTATGAGACTGACGCCTTGCCTTAGGATAATAAAAAGTGGCTTCTGACCTGTTGTTTATTTTTCCTTCTTGGATTAACGTATATTCATACATTATATGCAGGTTTTCTTGTTGATGGCAACTTCTCTCAATGTGTCAATGGCTAAACTTTGTGATGGGCTAGGAAATCTTTTGAAAATGGAATTAAGAATCAAACCACAGTCTATAGCTGAAATCACAGAGATGACCCATGTGAGTTGTCAGAATTTTTTGAACTTGACAAACCTTTAACTGGGCCTTGCTTCATGAATCCATTTTTGCCATAGAATTTATATTTTGACCCTGAAAATTATGAATAAAGACCTTTGCACAATCTTCATATAGTACAATAATTTGTTGTTTATTATTATTCATGGTTGAAACATGAGTCTAAGTTTTTGGTTTGTGTCTCGCTCAGTTTTCTCGTTGGTTTTCTGGTCTGGTATCTGATATGTGTCCCATAACGCTGCATTCCTCTATTGGATGATGTTTCCAAGTTTCTGAGTGGTTCTGTCAAGCTCAATTGGAGATGGGTAGCTATACTTACTGTAAGATGTTGCTTTGTTGTTGTTTGATTGAGGACTTGTCTTCTTTGTTAATGCTGTCTTGGAGCAAATTTGGGTTTTAGCTTCTGAAATTAGAAGGGAGAAGGCATTCCGTGTTTCAGAGTGGTGTTATATTTGAGGCTTGGGCTAGTGGTTTAGGTTCTTAGAGGTTCATTTATGCCATTTTTCAGGAAAATTATAGAGCTAATTCTTTTCATCATTTTTTTTACTATATGGCCCTCCTACAATCATAGGTAATGACACGTTTATTATGTAATGAATAGATTGATACATTATACAATAACAATTGAATTTTTCAAGTCATTCTTTCAAAATGTCCTCTTTAATTGTTATGCTGTCTTGTTTTGTTACCATTCACATCTTTTTCTTGCAAGTTTACTTTGCATTGTTGTCACAATTGATCTTCCTCTTTTTGTGCAACTAGTTGATGAAAAAAGATTTGCTGCAAGATCTTGTGCTTTTTAAAAAATCTCATGAAAAGGCACTTCAGTAGCAACTTGTTCTCTCATTGTTTTGTTTAGAGAGGTGTTCATACCTGGCTGGTGTGTAGTTTTGTGTTAGTTATCGAGTTATGGTGATTAATGACTAATAAACTTCATTACTTTCAGGTTTACCCTTCAAAACAAAAAGCTTATGTGGGCCACGCCGGAGGAAGGAGTGGGGCTCAACATGGCAATGTTTTGGGCACTAAGAGGCCAACTTATAATCTTGGCAAACCTCAACTAAAAGAGCCAAGGGTGGAGGCGGTGGGACTGGAGGCAGCGGAAGTGGTGGTAGTGGCGGCAGTGGCAGTGGAGGCGGCGGTGGTGGTGGAGGAGGAGGTGGTGGTGGCGGCGGTATGTATGGTGGTAACTGCATACCACTCGTCACACATCTTGAGATGGTTTTCACTTATGGTCCGTCCTACAGACCCATAAGGCCAGATGGGATTATCCCTAAAGGATTTCAAATCCATGGCTGTTGGCCTGGACATAGAAAGAAAAACCGCCCTGGGATCAAAAGCATCCCAACAAGCTCGGACCGCATCAAAGCTATCAACGAAGGAAGAGATCTTCATTATAAAGGATATAGCTTCAACCCTAAACCGATATTTTCTATTTATTTATTTATTTACTTAATTTTTTACTTCTAATATTTGATTAGTTATAGATGTTTAAATTTTCCTTTTCTAGCGCCGCAAAGCTAAAATGGAGAGGCGCTGGCAACATTTGGGCACATTCTGGAAAGATGATAAAGATTTTTGGGCCCACGAATGGGCAAAGCATGGGGTTCACTGCCAATGGTCTTGTCGCAAGTATTTCAAGAACGTCTTGCACAAGGGTAATGAGATGATTGAACGTTTGAATAAGTTGTTATTAAAGGAATATAGTGATGGACATGAGATAAAGGTTAGGACGTTGAGAAAGAAACTGAGGGGGGAGTTTGGGAAAACACCACTGGTGGAAACTAAAGTGTATGGTGGTGTTGGCCGTTTACACGAAGTTCGGTTCCTGTTTGACGTACACCTGGTTGAGATGTATAGTTATAAGAAAGAAGAAAGTTCTCATGGCAGATTCATATACGAAATTTGACTTTTGTTGTGTCTATTTGTTATAACTTGTGAACATATTTGATTGTGAACTCCAACGTTTTGCTAAAGAATTTCTTGTTCATATTTTTAAGGCTTGATCTTTTCTTGAACTATCCTGCATTTTTGAATTGTTCATGTTGTTTGTGTTCTTTAACCTTGTTCATCCATTTATGAGCTTTCCTGGTTTGGTTTGATCTTTTAAGTTTGGTTTGAGATTACATGATTCTGCCCTTTTGCTACATTGCCATAATGTACAAGGGTTGAGACAGAATGAAGATGGGGAATTTTAACTTTGGTGTCAAATGAAGTTGTGGAACTTGGTACTATACTTTAATTCTTAGGTTTTGATGGGTTTTACACTTGGTGAAGGTTTTAGCTGCTCCTTACCTTTGTTTGTTCAACACACACACATATATATATATAATATTGTGTAATGTACTTTATTTTTGTGTTCTCTCTATATAGATAATTGTGTTGTCTATGGCTAGCCTTGATACTAAGGGGTCTGGCTGGTGTTGCTAACTGCCTTGGCTTATTCATACTGTTGGATCAGTTGGTTGGTTGTCTGGTTTGTAGAATTTGTTCTGCTTTGTGATCCAATTGTGTCAGAAGTTGGGGTGGATTTTTTGGGTATGGAGACTTTTCTTGGTGAGTGTGCTTTCATTAAACTGAATAGTGGGAGTTTGAGAGCTAAATGCTACATAATTTGTAAATTAGTAGAGTAGCAAATGGGAGGTTGGTTATTGCTATTTGGGTGTGGAGAGGAAAAGTGATTAGTTGGCACCAGTCTTGGTTGTATGTCTGGTGCTCTTTCTGCAGGGGTTCTGTTTGTATTTCTGTATGGTTGGAATTTGTTTGTTGGGGGTTATTGACATGGTTACTTGTTGATTGTTCTGATTTGGATATGGTGTTGCCTCAAATGTTGAGAGGGTAACTGTTGTTGGAAGCTGATTTTTTTAGATAAAGCATGGGTGATTGGTGATGCAGTCCTGCTGGTATGATACTAACATTGGTGTCATGGTGCAGTTGTTTCTCAGCTGGTCATTCTTTGGTGAATAGTGGGAGCTGAGAGCTATATGCTATGAAACTTGTTCATCAGTAGATTAGCAAACGGGAGGTTGACGATTGTTAATTGGGTTCTGTTGTATTTCTGTCATGTTGATTTTGTTTGTTGGGGTTTAGGGGTTCTTATCATGCTCTTGAAAATGTAAAGTCCAGCCAACCCCAGTTGCAAAGGTGATATTGCTATTTGGGTGCAATGTTTGTTTGTTGATTTTGACTCTCTTAAACAATTCTTAAAGGTAGACATTACATTTTTTAGATAAAGCATGGGGGACTGGTGATGGAGTCCTACTGGGGTTGACTCAAAAATCATGTTTTTTAAGTAGGGGTTCTGCTGTATTTCTGTCATGATTTTATTTCTGCTGTATTATGACTCAGACTCTTGTATTTCTGTTGTATTATGATCAAAATGTAATGTTCAGGTCCAGCCAACCTCAGTTGTCCTCCGGGACACCGAGAGCTTTCCAAATAGCCTTCGAGGCATCAACAATGTTGTTTTCACACACAGGCTGGCAATTATGGGTTGCAACATCCCGTGGTTGAGTCACACATGTCCACCACCAAATTCCACCAGTTTAATTTAACTTTGGTGTCAACTTAAGCTGTGGAATTTGGTCTAATTCTTAGGTTTTGAGGTTTTGACGGGTTTTAATCTCGGTGACGGTTTTAGCTGCTCTTTTCTTTTGTTTGTTCAACACGTTTCATTGTATGGTTTTGAGGTTTTGATTTTGAGTCTAACTCAACAAATGTATGTTTAGCTTTCTGAACATTGTTTCATTTTAGATATAGTTGGACCATGTTGACTACGTCGGGTAATTGTATGGATTTAGACGCGCAAGTAACAGTACTAATTTATACTATTGCTCAATCTAGTATGTGATTGCGGAAGTTCTCAACGATATAACAGTGAGATAAAAATGACCTCAGAGTTTCTGGTTTAATTCATGAAGATATTTCAAATGAGATATGAGGGTCTATAGTCGCAAAATATAAGGTTGATTTCCTTTTTTACCTTGAACGAGTGTTGTGATTGCTGCTTTCATTTAAATATTTGATCCTATGTTGTAGATGTGGTAGAATCTAGCAGCAGATATTTTTGTGGA
Organism: Hypseocharis bilobata; assembly: GCA_036898025.1. Classification (NCBI taxonomy): domain Eukaryota; kingdom Viridiplantae; phylum Streptophyta; class Magnoliopsida; order Geraniales; family Geraniaceae; genus Hypseocharis; species Hypseocharis bilobata. The sequence goes on from JAYMTT010000801.1 coordinate 10,321, forward strand.
GATCTTAGTAGTGCTGGTTTGTCAGAATAAAAGAAGAAAAGTGATAATTAAAAATGATAGGTTTTCTAGCATTTTTAGTCTCCGTACTTTGTACTAGTACCTAAACTTTTTGAATAGCAGTATCAGTATCCACACTTTAAAAAGTTGCGCACTTTTAATGCTTTCCGTCCAATTCCGTTAAAATTTTCGTTAGTGATGCTGATGTAGCACATTAAGAGGTTAAACTGCTGATCTGACAAGGAATTTGAAATTAAATTTCTGAATAGAGGGTTAAATTGATGACATAGCAACTTTTTCTTTCTCTCTTTTTTCCTTTCTTCTTCTTTTCTTTTTCTTCTCTCTCTCTTTCTTTCCTTCTCTGGCCACACCACAGGACCTCCATTTCAGGTCACACCTCCATTTGAATTTAATAATTGATCACAACCAACCCGTGAGTCTCCCTTGTGAAGAAGAATAGGTAAGAAGTTTAGTTTGATAAACAAATCTGGCTTGGAGCCACCAATTTTAGATATATCCAAACTTAGTTCCTTAACCTCAATAGTAGATTTAGGTGTCTGCAAATTTGTAAGAGACAATAAAGAGGATTAATAAAAATAATTTGACATGAAAAATGCAACAGTAAAATAAACCAAAAACCATATTCAGTGAACAACATAAACTACACAATTTTGAGCTGAGAATGTTCTATATCTAATTCTAAGTGCCAACTTTACAATCTTTATTCTCAGTGGAGCACAAACACCTGACATCACACAAAACCGGTTCAAGCTTTTGCACATAAAGATTATTCCGCCTGCATATATCTAGATTGTGCAGCTTTATTGATAATTCTAATTTCATTTCATCAATCAAATGAACTCTTAGTCATCTCCAATCAATATTGCTCACCACAAATTTCATAAATACAATCCACATCTCTCTCTCTCTCTCCACTGCAGCTTTTCCGGTGAGTTGCTCCGGTGAAAGCAGAACAAGGGACATAAAACGAAGAAAGGAACAAGAAATAACAACTACCCCAGACGAGCAGGTCAGGCCAGTCTGGATCTGGCACGGATCTGCTAGATTCGAGCCTGTACAG
>JAYMTT010000802.1:0-11398 GCA_036898025.1 Hypseocharis bilobata
CCTTAGTCTTTCCCTTATTTGCAATTACACTTATTTGTGTGTGATCCATTAGGTTCATTATTATGCTAGTAGTGCCCAAGTAATTTCTTAAATTACATTTAGATCTTATCTAAATATTTTACAAAAAAATTTAATTAATTATTTAATGCAAAGTTGTTGGTTTAGTTTAATATCCATAGTCGCGAATTTTCGATTTGGGTGATCTATCTTTGGCTATATGAGAAAGTAAATTTAATATGATATGCAAATATTGACACGTAAAAACACGTGACGACTAAACTAAAAGAAATTACTAACAAAAAAACTTAATTAGTATGTAAAATTTATGGTTCTTCTCCTAATTATACGATGGTATCATTTATATGAAGTTCAAATTATAGAATTTGATTTCACTTTTTTGAAATAGAAAACATTACTCAAATAAAGAGACTTACGAGAGCGTGTCTGACAGTGCTATTTTTTTTTACACCACTGTTCGTTAGTGCTTATCAATAACCAACTTCTTAAACCAGCCGTTCAACAAAATCTACCTATCAACCCTCAATACTTATAAATTTTAAAAAAATCAGCACAATGGAATATGAATATCATCCTACATCTTATTAACTTGTTAACTTAACTTATTATCATTGCAAACACCAAATTCAAGCGAAAGAAACAGCTGACCGGACCTGAAGCAAATGCAAAACATAAGAGAGCAATAATTACATTACCATGTGTTCCATCACCCGACTCATTTACCAATCAATTTCCACCACGTATGCGTCCGAATCACACTTTGACTTCAGTCCTTCACGTTCAGTCCTCACATCTGATTGGTCCGTCACCTTACCTCTCAGTCAAGTGTCGGTGATTTGTTATCTCTAAATCGTGCTCATTAGAAAACCAAAAGCACTCGAAAGACCAAAACCAAATCGTGTTGTGAATTCGAAGCAAACAAAAAAAAAAAAAGAGAAAAAGAAAAAAAAAAACCGAAACACAAAAAACATTTTCTTTTTATTTTTTGAGAGAGAAAGTGGAAAGGAAATAAATTCCTCTCTCTCTCTGCATATTCGTTTCGCATCTCTCTCCCGGGAACTTTCTCAATTCTCGGAACGGAATTTGAAGTCAGTCTGGAGAATTTCCTGAGGAATAAGAGAAGGAATTGAATTCTGGCGAGGAACCAATTTTCCAGGGAAATGCTCGCTGCCGGGACGATACACTAGGTGAGAGAGAGAAAACAAAGATCATTGTTTCAATTCCGTTGTTTTGAGCTCAATCTGGTTATCGAGTGCTGAGATCTGATCTCTGGTTTGATTCTTTCGATCCATTTATGGGTTTTAGATCTTTGTTGGATTTGTTTGACTCTTGAATTTTCATTAAAAAAACTGAAATTTGGTGTTGTGGCGACGAGATCTGGTTGAATTTTATTAATTTTTCTGAGTTTGAAGATTGTGCTATAGGATTCATTGGCAGCTCGGCCACAATTTCGATATTTTCTGCTCTGTTTGGTTGCTGAGAAAATGCAGGAAAAAGGATAGCGGTTTGCGTAGTTAGTTGGGAATATAGAATATAGAATAGTTATTGTTGCTTTTTAGTTTCCTTAGTTAGCTGGCAGCCAAATTTGACTTTTGTTTTTGAGTGAATGTCTAATTAATCAAGTTTGTGAATCTCGGGCTTAATTGGTATTCAGACTATTCATGTTTTAGCTGTTCTCGTGAAGTGTTTACATGTTTTTGTGTTGTGTAAGTGGTTTTTGAATGCATATCTTTTGCCTGATTTGCGCGCTCATGGCTCTTTGATGTTAAAGTTGCTAATTTTTTGTTCTTGTTCGTTTTAGATTCAATTCGTTCTAGAGTGTCGTAGAGTGTGACAGTTTTGGGACGAACATATGAAGAACGGAATGGTAGAATGCAGCGTTTGCCGTTCGAGGGTAATGTCCCCAACTGCCAGTGCCAGAGCCATCTCGAGGGCTTATGACCGCCACAAGAGCAGGATATCGTCCAAGCAGCGCGCCCTCAATGTCCTCTTGGTCGTTGGCGATTGTATTTTAGTTGGTTTTCAGGTGATCTGTTGTTGGCATTTCTGTTGTTGCCTATTACCCTTTGTTTAATCGAATTTTCATGAAAATCTGAGTTGTGAAACTCTGAGAGGAATAAATATATTCTAGATATTGTGTTTACTGTTCTATCTGGTAATCATGTTTTATATGGACACCTTAAATGTAGTTTTAGGAGCAGAAAATATTCTTATGGATGTGTTTCAGACATGCATAGTGTCGGAGTTGGACATAGATATGATGGGTGTGTCCAGTTACAGAAGATAGGGATATATCCCAGTTCATTATGCATGCTCTGTGACTTATATCTTTGTAGTGCTTAAGCTTTCATGTCATTCAAGTCTTTGGTCTGGGCCTACTTCTATGTATATCTACTTAATTTTGCCCTAAGTTAATAAATTGTACATGTTCATATGTTCTTTCTTAAAGATTGGATTAGCTTAATCCTTAGACACACATATGCACTAGATGCTGTGCTCAATTCCATGGAAAAAAGGAAGAAACTATGCATGTTCTGTATGCTTGCTGCCTTGGCAGAGAACTCATCTTCCTAAGGGACCAAGTTGACATCTATTTGAGTGATGGCCTAGCCTGATTATGGTGGTCCAACCTATTTCTTTTAGGTGCATTTTGAGATTTAATAATTGTTGCTTGTATGGTGTTCTTTTACTTGTAATACTTCATCCATTATTGTTCAGAAAGACCACAAGTTATGCCATTACCTAACACGTTTGTTGTTCTTCGTGTGCCAGCCTATTTTGGTTTATATGTCCAAGGTGGATGGGAAGTTCAACTTCAGTCCCGTTAGTGTTAACTTTTTGATAGAGATAGTCAAAGTTTTCTTTGCAGTTGTTATGCTTTTGATCCAGGTATGTTTGACCATTTCACCACTTGTAACTTACTCAAATGTATATGGTTGTTTTCAAGTTTCTTGCTTGGTCTTTAGTTCAGATAATCCATGTAAATTAAGCTCTGTTAGTGGTAACAGGATACTTTTTTGGAGAGGTAATATTGACTAGATTGATTAACCATCTGAATCTAAAGTTGTTTGTTTTGGCATGCTGTGGGAGAAACCTGGGGGGGTATTGGTGGTGGTAATAAATAACTTTATATTTAAAAAAGTCAATGTTGTATTATCTTTTCACAGGCACGAACTTTTGTATTCATCTTGTTAAGCTTGGGCTAATTCTGCAGGCTAGGCAACAAAAAGTTGGAGAGAAACCTCTTCTTTCAGTTTCCTCACTTGTGCAGGTACCAACTTCTTACCAACATAACAAATTTTGCACTTTTCTAATATCAGAATAATAGAATGAACTTGTAATGGAAAATCAATCATCCAATGAAACTTTTTTATTTGAATTTACTGATTTCTGTTCTAGCTTGCTACAAGTTGCAGAAGAATACTTCCACCTGTTCAGATATGAAGTTATTTGCACAAATATCATTCTGTTACAATGTCTTTTTGAAGCTCTAGAATTATGAGCAACTTGATGGTGGAAATAGACGTATTTATAGACGGAAATAAGATTGTTGTTTCCTTTAACTTTGGTTTGGGGTATAGGACCTGCATAATTGCACCAGTTCTCCTATCTAAAACACCCAGGGCATGGTGCATATCGGTGACCACCTTGCCATCAAGGTGTCTGGAGCAATGACCTTGTAGAAAGTGAAATGAGGAGTATTAGTGGACATAGCTTCTGGATAGGGATGTGTTTTCTTAGTCTCCAATCCTTTGTAGCTTAGATCCATATGCATCATACCTATGTTCTGAATAAATCCAGCTCTATAATCAACATAGTAGACATTCGTGTTTGTGTTCGATGTGGATTCATGTTGATGTAGTTCATGACATTTGACCAACTGACCTATGTAGTTGTTCAGCCTTTAGGTTCTACATCTTCAGTCAAATGTGATACATTATGCCATAGGTTGGTTCTGTAACAGTTCTAGTTATATAGAACCCATCATCAGGTTCCTGGAATGAGGCTTTAACAAAATTGTCATTACATGGTGGTAATAATTAACAGTTCTGAAAATGCAAATGTAGCATTGTTTTTTCTGTGAAGTTGAGAAATTTCTTTTAGTGTGCCATGGTGTTATTTGTATAATGTTTGGATGTTCTTTTTCTTGGTTTGCGCTGCCTAGCCATTAATTTCAGTCCTAGTCTTTGGAGCTTTTTATTTTTAATTTTTCAGTAAGTTTGATTCATTCTCCATTGCTTCAAAATTCACTGGTTCTCTTTGATGGAGAATGGTGGTTTAATTTCATGAAAGTCACTCGTAGGTTATAAAGTATGTCACCCCTACTTGAATAATCTTGTTTTTAGCTTATGAGATGCAAATTTCCTGAAGTTTGAATTTTTATTGCAGGCTGCCCGCAACAATGTACTTCTTGCTGTTCCGGCATTTCTGTATGCTATCAATAACTATCTAAAGTTCACCATGCAGGTATGATTCTCTTACTGGGTCTCTGACATCTATTTGTGTAATCATAGTTGTCATAATCATACATTCGCGATACGAATCGTACGATTCGAGTAGATTCATAGGGTCATCGATTCGGATTGAGAAGGGAATCGAAAATATACAAGAATTGTAGCCGAATCGAACGATTCAGTATGCGAAACGTAGAATCACAATGAATCGCGATTCACGGACGATTCAATTTTCGGCACACTTCCTCCCATTCCAGGCATGTCTGGAATTGAAATATAAGTTTCTTCATCGTTCTTCTTTTGCTGGTATGGCTCCGACATCGACGCGGTTTTGCAATCGCAATTTGGGGGTCCGATTGCGATTTGGGAGTTAAATATTTAAAAGAACAAAGAAAAAAAAAGGTATATAACTGGTAAGAACCGTCTATTTGGGAGTTATCCTTTTATATTTTTTTCCTGTTTGGAATCTTTCGTGGTTCCCATGTCTCCATGTGGGGAAATAGTGCCCTAGCAGACTACAACCACCACATATATAATGCAATAACTATTTTACTATTTTAAAATTCTATTTAATTATTATTTTATTTCAAAATTTTTACAGATTATTATTATAACCTAATTGCAAATTTGAAAAATCAGACTATATATCATAAAAAAATTAAATTTATGCTATAATGTCTAATATACTTTGTATTTCACATATATTACTTTTATAAATATTATTTTGACACATTCTAAACAATTGAACCGAATTTTACGATTCACAATTCGATTCGATTCACGATTCACTAAAGAGCGATTTTGATTCTCGATTTGACAACTATGTGTGCAATTGAGTTGTTGGGTGGTGTCTGTAGTACAATGTTAAGAGTGGCTTGATTCTGCTCTCAGTGTTTCATGCACAAGCAACACGCCTGGTGCATCAGGATAACTAGGATATATTCTAGGACAAGGAAGCAGGGTTATATTAGTAGATACTCAGTATTAGATTTCCCTGCCTCTATTAAGATGATTTGGTACATCAAGCATAAAGATGGGAAATAATTACATAAAAAATTGTGATGAGGGAGTGAGGTAGAGTCCAACTAGATGATTGAGTGTTTTAAAGCACATTTCTGCATTAAATATTATTCTAATTGGCCTACTGGAGCTGGTAATCATTGCCTGGTGATTTATTATGGGTAAACTTTATCGTAATTTTACCCTTGTTGAAACTAGCCAGTGTTACTTGTATTAAAGTTTTGTGTTTAGATAAAGTCGTGGTAGTTAATTGTATTATTTCTTGTGCAGCTATATTTCAATCCTGCAACTGTGAAGATGCTGAGTAATTTGAAGGTATTTATAATTCGGAAGGTTTATTAAGCTTATCTTAGTTATATAACTTGCTATGTCATTGTTTGCTTAGCATCTAGAATTCTTATTTCTATGTGGAGTAAATGGAATCAATGCATCAATTACGTTTTCTTAGTATGTGTGTTTTGTCAAACATGAAATAGTTTGCTGCTCACTTGCACAGTGTTGTACTTTTCCTTTTTTTAATTGTACAAGCAGTTATTATTTATCATGTCAAGCAACATACGCTGATTCTGCTCTTTTTAACTTTTGGATTGGTCATTGAAGATACCTTGTATCTTCAAGTTCACACCAATTTTTTCATTTCTAGCTAAAAAGTCCTTTCTCTTTCGTAAAGGGATTATCTATCAGACATGAGTTTAGCACATGAGAATATTTCTTGTATCTGCCGTTTGCATCTGTTTTGTTATTTCTAGCTAGAACTTCTTTTCTTTTTCCTAAAATGATAATATCTAGTAAGCATGATTTTATCACAGTTGAGTTATATCTTGTGATTTCATTGCTTTTTTCCAATTGCTACTTCTATTATTGGGTGCAAAGATTCATCGTCTTAACTTGGGTTAATGAGTGAATCCCGTAGCGTGCAATCAAACCCAAAACCCTTCTTCTTCTTCATGTCTGCATGATTTTGACCCTGGTGCTTCATCTAGTTTGGGTGTCTATCTGTGTAGTAAGTGGATCTTCCTTGTCCTGCCTGTCTGGTTTAAGGCTTGCTGCTTCATCTATATTGGGTATCCATTCGCTTAGTAAGCTAAACTCTTGCCACTGTCAGTGGTCATACTTCTGCCACAAAAATCCTAAAAGGGCAAGGAGGGGTATGTAATAGGGAAATGCAGTTGTTTTGGGTCATCCATCAAACAGACTAATTCAGCCTCATTGGGTCATTGTAGTTGTTTTTATTTTTTTTATGGTTTTGATGCGTACAATTTTGTCCAGTTCCAGTCTGAAATTAGAAAAGCGATTAGTTAGTATTAGGAAATAGAAAGATCTATTGACCTGACTCATCAAATATGTACTTCAAAAGAACTTCAGCCTCACAGGTATAGAACTTTCATGTTAGTTTTTGGTGGATTATCACCTGTATACAACAAAGCTTGTCTGCAGTAAACCAAAAGAAAAAGAGAAGAAGACAGTAAAACAATTAATTTTCTGATTCTGGCTGGACCTTCCTATGCGAATGCTCTTAAAAGTGTATGCAACTAAACTGAAACAACCTGCCCTTTATTGGTTTACTTCCAGTCCTGTATTTCAAAGAATCGATTGGGCATGATTGATGTTTTTTCGGATTTGCCACAAACCCAGAGCAACCACTAACCTTTGAATGCCCTGCTTATAAGATCCACGGTCTTCATATGATATATATCCTAGAAGGTGAGGACGCTAAAAATTCCTGACATTTGCTACAGGACTAGTTCATGGCACTTTTAGAGGAAAAAGATAAAATCTAGCAAGGATCCACTGCCCTATTAACTCTCGGTCATGCATATATTGTGCAAGAGAAACTTTTACATTTTTTCTTGCATAGTATCTGGTTTATTTTCTCATAGCAAGACAGTGATCTTTTATTTCTGTTTACTTCTGGTTTTCTTGAACAATTTTGCTTGACCATGGTCATGCAGGTTTTGGTAATTGCTGTGTTGTTAAAGATGATAATGAAACGCCGGTTTTCCGTGATTCAGGTTAGTTCAATATACTAATTTGTTTTCTTTTTACCAATGTTTGGCTGCTTTTTGTGTTGATAGTCAAGTGAACAATTTGAACACTTTTGTGGATCACATTGTGACATACACTTTTGCAGTGCCTTTATCATATTGTATACACAAGACTGATTATTATTTTGTTACAGTGGGAAGCTCTTGCTTTGTTGCTCATTGGAATTAGTGTGAACCAGTTGCGTTCACTACCTGAAGGTAGCACTGCTATGGGCCTTCCAGTTGCAACGGGCGCGTACATCTACACGTTGATTTTCGTAAGTGACTACTTATATATGTTGTTCATATTACTCCTGTACTCTCACTCTTATTTAGCCTGCATGTAGTGGTGGCTATGAAAGCAGTTTGGCTGAGTAGTTTCTGTTCATCATGCTTTCTTCTTTTCTATCATTTATTTTTGATGAGCTTTGGAGGCTTATTTAAGGAATTTTATTTTACAGGTCACAGTCCCATCTTTGGCTTCTGTGTACAATGAGTATGCTCTAAAAAGCCAATATGATACAAGTATTTACCTTCAGGTGATATATTAAGATTGACTATGATTTGTTTGTACTTTGTATATTGGATAACTTAATTTGAAAGTTTTCTGTTGTACTATTAAATGACCTTTATGGTGAAGATGACCGTCACCTTCTTACTTGTAATGTCTAAGAGCATAGTTATATTGCTCGTTTCTTTCTCTTTTCCTTTCTAGGCTTGAGTAGTAGAAATGACTTTTAAATTTCATGGTCAATATAAGCGAACTATCACATTGGTCTGAATATCAGATACGTTCTTGTTCTTCTACTGGTTTTATACTTTATCTAGGAGTAGCTATCCTATTTGTTTCTATTGTACTTAGTGATAATTGAGATCTATTATATGCCCTGCTTGTACTCTCAAAAGTTGGAAGGCGAGATACAGCTTTCTTTTCTACCCTGGCTTGTATAAAAAAAGTTGATGCCTTTAGTTCTAATATTAAACTAGGGAAACACATCCTTTTCTCTTGAATGGACTATTGTTGTTCACCTCTGATACTTTGTTCATTGGACTTTTCAGTGCTCGTGTACTGGCCTGTCAATGGACCTAAAGTGGACCATGAATGTTTTAGCATTTTTTTTGTTGCATGTTTCATCATTCATTTTTGGGTTATTATGCCCTAAAGCCTTCTGGATCCTGCATATAATATGCATTGTTCTTTCTTTCTTTCTTATCTTTTCAATCTCAGTTGGTGTGAGATTCAATTTTCAAGTCTTTGATAGAGTAAAAGTTTGATATTTTGACTGTCTTTTGGCTTTGCAGAACTTGTTTCTGTATGGGTATGGTGCTATATTCAACTTTCTAGGGATTCTGGTGACTGCAATTTTCAAAGGTATGGACATATAATGAAATATTATTAGATTCTGTTGGGAAGTCCAGGTTATTGGAGAAGTATGCTTTTGGTTGTATTTTTAAGTCTTTGGGTGGAAGGGCACTAGAATAATAGCTAGGTCTAATTTTAATCGGGCTCTACTTAGGTTGTAGCCTTGTAGGCTGTAGTGCAAGTCTCTATCATACCACTCATTTCTTAGTCACAGAGTCGCATGTGTGGAAAGCAGCTTTCTACATCACTGAGGCTCTTGCATTAGTTGGGACAGGCATGGAGGTATCTTGTGATTATGATAAATACTTAAATGTAAAAGCTGTTCCTGGGGTTAAATTTGTAGCTGGTGCCAAAAAGTTAATTTCATGTTGTTTCCATTAGAATGAATGAAATATATCCATGTATAGAACATCAAACCTAACAGAAATCTATAAATTTAAGGGTTTTTTTTTTTTTGTGTGAATCTCAGTAAGTGTCAAGTAAGAAAATGTGGTTCAAATGCCCGTGGAAGTTCTTTATTTATTTTCAGTTTTGACTGCAAACTTGTCATTATAAGTAAGTCATTAAGGAAAAAGGCATATGTTATCACAAATGATGATAGAAATGTGGCTTGGGTGCATTTTGTAATCCTATTAAATGTTGTCATACCATAATTTGCTTAACTACTCTCAATTTCTTTGACGACCCTGTTCCAAAGGATTGATTTCTGGCTTCAGGAGAAATCTGTATTCTGTGAAGGCATACAATTTTCATGAGAAACTGTCTAGCTTCAGTTTTGTTTAACGATCTGTGTAAATTAAACTTTGAGTTGTTATCCTGATGATCATATTCTCAATGCTGCAGGTCCTGGTAGCTTTGACATCCTTCAAGGGCATTCAAGAGCCACCATGCTGCTAATTTGTAACAATGCAGCCCAAGGAATTCTTTCCTCCTTTTTCTTCAAATATGCAGGTTAGTTATAAAATTCAATGTTTTGCACCTAATCAAGCATATCTGCAGTTAACATTCAATGTTGTTCCATTTCTGGGGCAGTCACTTACTAAATTTGCTAAAGCACTCTAATGATGGCTAAGTCTGACATGCATGTTCTGCTTTCATTAACTGTTGCGCAATAAGATTTTTCCTTTATGTCTGTATTAACTGGAAGCTTATTTGGTTTATCCAGATACAATTTTGAAAAAGTACTCATCAACTGTTGCCACCATTTTTACTGGGATAGCATCTGCTGCTCTATTTGGCCATACCCTGACCATGAACTTTGTCCTAGGAATCTCTATTGTGTTCATCTCAATGCACCAGGTAAATTGAGAAAGATGGGTTGTTTTCTTTCTTCAAAAAGAGAACCATGCCTTAGATTTTATGATTTGGTTTTGGGATTTACTTTATGGTTTATTTTTTCTTTTAGTTCTTTTCATCCCTTTCGAAAGTCAAAGATGAACCACAAAATGGGGTGCAGGAATTAATGGATGTTCAGGAAAACCACAGGTATGTGATTTTATTTTTATTTTTGCCTGCTTGATTGTGCCCTATTGTATGGATAGTTATAGTGGAATACATGCTTCAGTTGGGGTTCGAAATAACCACTCTCTTTTTGTGTGCGCTCTCTGTTGTTGTTGTTTTGGCTTAAAGTTAATTGCTCTGACTATTAGCTTCATTTCTAGCTAATCTAGGCAATTTGCCTAGTAGCTAAATGAAGTTTTGGCTTTATAATGAAGGGGATAGCACATGCAAAGTAAATTAAAGAATCTCAAGCAGATTAAATGGTTTACATCATTATCTGTTAAGAAGTTTTGTCATTCAAAAAATTATTGTACTAAATAACCTCCTTCCATTCAGGTCGAAGGATTCCTTCATAAATATGGCAGCAGGAGCAAATGACGAGGTGCGAACTTTTTAGTCTCTTCTTTTGGTAAATGGGGTGTTTATAGTCTTCTGTTATTTCTTCTCGAACTCACTCCTTTCGATTTCAATTTGCCTTTTCTTCCAGGCTAGTCATCGTGTAGGATCAGATGAGAGACAACCCCTTCTTCCCACCTAAAGTTACTTAAAAGTATGTTACCCACATTTATATTCACTTTGATGCATGACACAAAGGAAACACTTTTCTGTTTGATTGTTGCCACCGTGTATATATATCCGAGCTGCGTATGTTTTTGATTGCAGGAGTGATCAAAGGATTTTGTTTTGGCGGGACAGTATTGTTTTAGCATAGGAGATGAACCAGCTATCAGATCATTCAATAAAATAAATCAAAGAAGAAAATATTGTTTGTGCTTTGAAGATTTCTTCTGACTTGTTGGGACTTCACTAGTGGGTGTATAGATCGTTCGTGAATGATTTTGGAGTGTAGATGCTGGTGAGTGACTCAGCTTCTTCGTGCTGAAGGTTTAGATAGAGGATAGCTATGCTTCACGTGCCCAGTTCTCCGGATTCCTGCCCTTCTTTAACATACAAATGTGATATATCACCAGTGCTATTTTGTATTCTTTATACTAGACCAGTCATAGATAACTTTTCTT
>JAYMTT010000803.1:0-11395 GCA_036898025.1 Hypseocharis bilobata
GACGGTTCAATGCGAAAAATCGCGTTAGCTAAAAGCATTATGACCACTGCTTTTAACCAAACGCAATTTTTTCGCGATGGTCACTGTGCAGAAAAACGGGTGCTTACTTGGCTGACTCCTTTTTCAGATGTTAATGGACCTATGAGCAATCTTTGCCTAGTCCCATGATTTCGATTGAGGGGGAGTTACAAGGAATATATGCAAATTTATCCCTAATTAATTATAATACCTTTAATCATGTGATTATAATTCTCCTAATCATGTCTACTTACTACGTAAACTCAGTTAATCTTGTATCTTGATTAATATATAATACATATCATTCATCTTACTACTCCCATTTTCATTTCTTACGAAAAAACTTCTTTGAAGATGCCTGAAATTTCACATTTCCAAAATATTTTTCAAAGAAAACCAAATTTTATTCTTTGTTTTGACTTTTGAGAGAAGCCTTCAGCTTATAGACTTGTACACTTATACTGATGCGACAAACTTTCATAAACCTCTCAGTGGCCCAAACTAAAATACTTCTTGGGTCGAGCCCGTCAGGCCCAAAATAAGCTCAGTTCATTTCGAGCCCAGTCTTGCGTACAGACAAAAGATTGTATAGAACAATGTTTCATAAATCTCTCTCTCTCTCTCTCTATTCTCTCTAGTTCTTTCTCTACCTCTTTCTCTCTCTCGATATCCGAAGAAGCAGCAGCCGGCGGGAAGGCATTGAGATCAGTGAGTCCTCTCTCTCTTTTTGAAGGTTTCGTTTGTGTCGATTTGATCTACGAAAATGTGAATTTTTGAGCCGAGATTCATACACCTTTAATTTATTAATTAATCAAATACTTTTGAATCCTTTACACTATTTATTTTCCGAGAAAGCTGAGAAAATCCGAGAAAATAAATCCATAGATCCTCCATATTCGCTGCAGAAGAAGGCAAGATAATTTGCTCGAACGACCGAGATAGTTGAATTAGCCGGCAGTTTGGTGGAGATTTCTATTCTCTTTTGTCGCAAATGAATACTCATTTTTTTTAAAATTTTAAAATTTCCTTGATTTTCTCAGCAACCGAACGGAGCTTTAGCGCCTTAGTTCTGGAATCTGGACTATCAATTGCTTCATTTTCCTTTTCTTCAGAAATTTCAGCATCTGGATTCAGTTTTTAGGGTTTGTTCTAGATCTGGCTGTATTGTTTTGATCCATTCATCTATTGTTCTTGTTGTGATTGGCGGAAAATTTGTAGAAATTTTAATGAATTACAGATAGAGGTCGGATGCGAGATTCCAAGTTCTCGTTATCGTTTTCTAGGATTTCTGAACTACTAAGAAGTGCATTGTTATGTTTGGAAATTTGGCTTCAATTTTAGTTAATTTTAGATTAGACCAATGGCTTAGTTTAATCATTTAATTTTTAATAAATAGCTTTTTGTTTTATTTATTTTGTTCCTTTCCTGAATTACTGTATCATTTCTAAATTATGATAATGTGATGATTCTTTGATACACAATTATCATTCTTTACTAGATAATCCCCAGTAGTTGTCTCTATAGTACGAATATAAATTCTGCATGATTTACATTCTACAATGTTTTGTGGTTATTCTCAGCATTACAATGTCTATGGTCGACGAGCCACTGTACCCAATAGCCGTCTTAATAGACGAGCTGAAAAATGATGACATTCAGCTGCGTTTAAACTCAATTCGCCGACTATCTACAATTGCACGTGCCCTTGGCGAGGACCGAACCAGAAAGGAGCTGATACCGTTCCTGAGTGAGAACAATGATGACGATGATGAGGTACTTCTTGCAATGGCGGAAGAGTTGGGAGTGTTTATTCCGTATGTTGGAGGAGTGGAGCATGCCCATGTTCTGCTTCCGCCTCTGGAGACCCTTTGCACTGTTGAAGAAACCTGTGTGAGGGACAAAGCTGTGGAATCACTGTGTAGAATTGGATCTCAGATGAGGGAGAGTGATTTGGTTGACTGGTTTATACCTCTGGTGAAGGTTAGATTCCCGTTTTGTTTTGATTATATCTTGTAATAGTAAAATTACAGCAATTTAGAACAATTGTTCATCATTTAAGTCTTTAGACACACTGCCACTTTTTCTTAGAATTTTGAAATAATTGTATTATTGATCTATTGTCATACTATCATAGGGATAAAAATTCTTTATTTACTTATTTGCTGAAATGTCTGCTAAGCTCAAGGAAGTCAGCTAATGCTTATCAAAATAAATAATTGAAGAAAATTAAAGCTCCTTGTATGTGGCTTTTCCTGAGGACTTCTGCTTTATCTTCCTCTTGTAATGGATATATGTGACTTCAGTAGTTTATATATTATTGATCTGTTTGTCTTGTGTTAATTTTTCTGTGATATTTTTACATTTATCCTTCTATTTTATTTTTCAGAGGTTGGCTGCTGGTGAATGGTTTACAGCTCGAGTGTCTGCATGTGGACTGTTTCATATTGCCTACCCAAGTGCCCCAGAGATGTTGAAGACAGAGTTGCGGTCAATATACAGTCAATTGTGTCAAGACGACATGCCTATGGTTAGGAGGTCTGCGGCATCAAATCTGGGGAAATTTGCTGCAACTGTTGAGTCTGCACATCTGAAGACTGACATAATGTCAATATTTGAGGAACTTACTCAGGATGGTAATTGGAAATATCTCCTATTTTAGATAGAGAGCTGGATATCTGCCTTTTCCAAATGAATCTCATTTGCTTTGATTTTTTATTATTATTGTCAACAAATGGGCAATTATTTTATTCATTGGTCTTTGTCAAAGGTAATATGGGAATGTGGGCACAACATTTCTTGATGCTATGCTGCAGTTTAGATTAAGACAATTCATGATACTTAAGTCGAAGTGATTTTATCTTCATGTCTAGGACATTGTAACATTGACTGGTGGGGATGTCGATGCTAGATGCAATGAAAAGGACATTGTTTATATGGAAAACTAATCGAGGGATAAAACATCAACCTTCCACTATTAGCCATGTTTCTTGAATTAAATGCTAACCAGTAGATGAGGGAAGACTTTTTGATAGCATGATCCTACGAATCGTCTTATTGAAGATGTGCGCTACTGTGATAGAAAGAAATAGGATTTGAAGTGTATTGTCAAATATTCAAATTGATTGCTGCTAGGTTCTGGAGATTCAGAAAGCTCTAATTAGTATTTAACTTTATGGGTTTGCTGTTATATAGTCAAAACATGAATGCCAATGAGGAAAAAACAGCTATGAGGTAAGACTAGCTGACCTGGAGAAGCATCTTGCATAGTTGAAATCAGCTGTTCATATTTGAGGTAGCTAAAGTTGTATTTAATGGAGAAGAATTTATAAATAGAAGATTGTATAAGGCACTTGACAAATGAAACTTGAATCAGGAATTTTTTCTTTTAATTTTTTAATTTTAACTTTCCATGTCTTTTTCTTTCTTTTATGTAATAATTATATCATGACATTCAATACTGCATGTTTAGATTTTACTGTACATTGTTAAATTCTTACATATTTGAGTATGTATATATATAAGGTTTACATAATTAATTTGATTTTCATGACAGATCAAGATTCTGTCCGGTTGTTGGCTGTTGAGGGTTGTGCAGCCCTTGGGAAGTTATTGGAGCCCCAGGATTGTGTTGCACATATTCTTCCTGTTATTGTCAACTTCTCTCAGGTACTTGCATAGTTGATTTATAGTGTTTATTCTGCATTTGGTTGTACATGTTTCTTCAAAATGTTACATCCACTACATGTTGCATCATTTTATGGCAATAGATTAATCTTTCACTAGTTTCATATATCAACATGATTCTGCAAGCAAATATTTTTTTTTAACCTAGGAATACAGGGTTCTAATTTACAATGTATCTTCAAACTGTTCTTTCTTTATTGTTGACGTTGATGACAACAATTGGCATGGGATGTGTGTGTCTGCGTCCATGCTTATATAATTTTCTGGTTTATTAGTGAAAATTTCTAATTTGGATATGTCATCCCTTTATATTAAAAGGATTTACACAAGACGGCTTGTTAGAAGCTTTCAATGATGTCTAACAGAGAAAATGTTGAGTTTTAGATGAAATAATAAGGAAAGTGTCAAAGCAAAAGTTCTGCTAATAGATAGGAAGGGTCAACAGAATGGTGTATTTTGGATGCAGAAAAAATAAGGACCACATCATTGCTTTGAAGTGCGGTCGACAGTATTGTAGCAATTAAGGATAGATATAACAATATGGTTTATACTGGAAGTTAATTTCTTTGTCGAATTCAATTTGAAAGATACCTGTGGTGTTGGACTGAAGATAGGATGAAACAATAATCTGAGGTGTACCTTCAATTAGGATACTGATGTCATGAGTATTGAGAACTAAAAAGAAGCCACCTTTGCACTCTGAAAGATTCTGGGTTCCTAAAGTTACTACTTGGTTTGTAGGAGGGTAGGGGTTAGGTAAGAGATTTCTTAGTATGCATTTTCCTGTAGTTTTTTTACTGTTTGATTGCCAGAGTATGTTTGACCTTTGGATTTGGAATCACTGATTATATCCCTGGTCTTGGCCATAATTCAGTAGAAGGTCCTGTACTTTTTGGTTTGTAGGAGAGTAGGGGTTAGGTAATAGATTTCTTAGTAATGTATTTTCTTATAAGTTTTCTTTCCATTTGATTGCCAGAGTATATTTGATCCTGTAGTCTTGGTAAGGGTGGGAAGGGTTAAATGATTTATCCAGCATGAGATATATTGATTTATATTGTCATTTGGAGACATTTATATGATTAATTGATATTTGGATCAAGCCATTGACTGTTTGTAGTCATTTTTGATGTGTTAGGAACATATTAGCTAGGTATACAAGCACCTTTAACCTGATTCTTATCTTGCTACTCCCGTGAGCTCTTATAATTGCCTTTTCTCTTCTGAGCAGGATAAGTCTTGGCGTGTTCGTTACATGGTTGCAAATCAATTATATGAGCTATGTGAAGCTGTGGGACCTGAGCCTACTAGGTATGTATAATATGGAGCCTCCACATTATCTCATTTCTGCCGTGTAGCTGCAATTTTTCTTCTTTATCATTTAAATTCGCTCATTATTCTAGTTGCGTTATTTATGTTCACCATGTCATGCATTATCACAAATGATCATGGGAGAAACATAAGCTAGCTATTTGCTTGATATGTCTTTGGTATCTTTCTGACATCGATTTGTGGTGATACTAGGACGGACTTGGTCCCTGCATATGTGAGGTTACTTCGAGACAATGAAGCTGAAGTGCGTATAGCTGCTGCTGGCAAAGTAACTAAGTTTTGCCGGATTTTAAATCCAGAACTTGCAATTCAGCATATTCTTCCCTGCGTGAAGGTGCGCATATGTGAAAAGTTGTTCACTTCTGGAACTTTTGCTTCACCTGGTATGCTTCTGTTATTAACTAGCTTAATAATTTGCAACAACCTTTGCAGGAATTGTCATCAGATTCTTCACAGCATGTCCGTTCTGCTTTGGCTTCAGTTATAATGGGGATGGCTCCAGTCTTGGGAAAGGTAATAACAGCTTTTTGTGGGTTATGCAGTATTTTAATCTTGGGGAATAATTAGTATTTAGTTTGTTATTTCATCAATCTCTATAAGATTCTGTATGGTAAAAACAATTAACTAGAAGCCTAGAATGAGTTTGAAATCCCTTCATCATATTGAAAAAAACAATATTCATCTCTGACCTGTATGTATTGCTGACTCCAAATATTTGGTGAAATGATTTACGGAGTAATATAGAGATAACTATTTACTTTAGATGTATACTAATTTTGATAGATCACCAGCCTTTCTTGATCACCATGGTGTTTTTTCATACATGTCATGCAGATTTGCCTAGCATGTTGCGCTCTTTGTTGAAAGTTCCGTTGTATTGCTGAAAATTTGCTTTATCTTATACATATCTGAAAGAATTATGTTGCTTGGATTGAAGTTTGAACTTCATTTGCATGGTTAATGCAGGATGCAACTATTGAGCAGCTTCTTCCAATTTTTCTCTCGCTCTTGAAGGATGAGTTTCCTGATGTGCGCCTGAATATTATCAGCAAGCTTGATCAAGTGAATCAGGTTTGTCAAAATTTTAGGAGTTTAACCTGATTTTATTATGTTTTACTTTGTCTGTGCACTTCAAGAATTTATATGTTTTATTTATTTTTCTTCATAATTGTCATTAAAACTACGAAGCCTTACCATTTGGGGAAATCAACAAATCTGGGGTAGAATTTTGGGTGCTATTTGTTAAAACTATAAATTTCTAGTGCCTCTTGAGGGATAGAGCTCACTTTTTTCTTCAGTGTGGCCTCTCCAGCTGGAGACAGATTTTTTTTTTCTTTCTGATCAGTTTGTTTTAACTATAGCCATCCTCTATTTTTTTTTATTTACTTTGAGATGGTATCTTACGTTGTAAACATGTTGCACATATGACCGATAAACCAATATATGTATGCATTTTTGTTCTAGTCATATGTTTCACTATTGTAGGTTATTGGAATCGATCTACTGTCCCAATCTTTGTTACCAGCCATTGTTGAGCTTGCTGAGGATCGGCACTGGAGGGGCCGGCCTGCCATAATAGAGTACATACCTCTACTGGCAAGTCAGTTAGGTGTAGGGTTCTTCGATGATAAGCTTGGAGCTCTTTGCATGCAGTGGTTACAGGATAAGGTTTGTGTTACTTTATCTTTTATTATGAGATTGAAAATATATCGTGCTTATCGGGAACGAACTTTGATTTTGGGTGTTGATTGCAGGTTTATTCAATTCGTGATGCTGCTGCTAACAATTTAAAACGCCTCGCGGAAGAATTTGGTCCAGAGTGGGCAATGCAGCATATAATTCCACAGGTTTGTTTAATCATCTGAGACATTGAAGTATTGAACTGATACAAATTGTTTTCCTTTTTCCTTGTCAAATTCATTCTGCATTTTTGGGTGTTTTATGAAGTGAAAAGAGGATTTTATTTTAACAGAAGAGAGAAATATCCTGAAGCGCTCTCTCTCTCTCCCCCCCCCTCTTTGTGGTTTTTATTTTTATGGGTCCCACTGGTTCTCGGCCTTCCACTACTATCACCACCATTGAATTGGTGCTGTTGCTACAATTGGTGCCCTCGTCTCCAGTCACTGCCCAAGTTCTCACCATCACCACCTCCTGTTGCAAGGTGCAACTTCCTTTGTTACAACCACCTTATGCTCCTTCCATCACCTGTGCTACAATATAATTGCTACTGGTATTACCGTCATTTGCCACTAACCGTTATAGCAGTTGCTTCCATCACCCCCATCATCACCCTTACCAGCTCTCCATCATCCATTAACCAGCCACCATCTCCACTACAGCTGTTGTCCATACTGGTTACATCTCCTCGAGTAGATAGTTTTTAAACTTCTAGGTTATGCCTTCTTCACTGCAGTCTTAAAACTTTGTAAATATTTAAGATCTAAGTACTAGATATGGATACTCTTTTACAATGAAAATAATATTTTTCCTTCCTAACAAATAGATTGTCGGTTGCCCTTCAGTATTTTATGCAATTACTCAAATTGTTTCCTATCTTTTAAACTGTCATTTGGTGTATCTAGATTGCAGCAGATGTGAATTTCCTATTAACCTTTTTATTCAAGTTTTTCTTTTCTTTTCCTTCTAAAGCAAAGAACTTTTCATGTGAGCAGGTACTAGAAATGACTACCAATCCTCATTATTTGTATCGCAGAACAATTCTTCGGGCAGTCTCTCTCCTAGCTCCTGTTATGGGCTCAGAGATTACATGTTCAAAGTTGCTTCCAGTGGTCGTTAATGCATCAAAAGACAGGTACTTGGATTGTTTATGCATGTTCACCTTACATGAAAAATGTATTCCAGTGGTTGTTGGTTGACTGACAGACAGTGCACCGAATTCCACCCTTTGCAGAGTACCAAACATCAAGTTCAATGTCGCAAAGGTGCTTCAGTCCCTTATTCCCATAGTCGATCAATCGGTAAGTATCTTACATGTTTTCTTTTTTCCTTTTGGTTTCTTGTTCCTGATCATTGTCATTCATTTTTAAATCGATCCCCATCTGGTCTAAAAACTGTTGCTAATCAGGTGGTTGAGAAAACAATCCGTCCCTGTTTGGTTGAGCTCAGTGAGGACCCGGATGTTGATGTGCGTTTCTTTGCTCAGCAAGCTCTTCAGGCTATTGACCATGTCATGATGTCTAGCTAGACAGGATGTTTTCATACACAAAATTCAGCGTTAAACCTATGTTTGGACTGGAGATCATCTTGCTCGAGGTGCTATTGTCTCTGCAACATCGTCAGATCAGTTCTATCATCTTTCATAGTGGTAGTGCAGTATTGTTTTGTGACTAACATGTAGGTCCCTATCTCTTTCATGCACAGAATCATGCTCTAGTATTTGAGACAATTCTGTTTTTACCCTGCAACACTATTTTTGTGCTTGGTTTTTGCTTTTTTTTTTTCCTGTTTCCGTAAGTACGAAAATATATAGTTTGAGAATTGTTGTTTTTGAGGAATGCTAGTGTAGCTAAATGGTGTTGGACCTGATAGTTATTTAGAACTGGTACAAAACTTCATTTTGGAAATTAACAGATCCGGCTTACAATTCTTGTCCGAACACCAGATAACGAAGTAAAGATGGGGAATTAATAAATCTCATGTACTAATGTTCAAACACAGGTTCAGATGGTGAAGTGGATGGAGGTTGAGCTATAAATTTTGTATTTGGGCTGTAATCTTCGTGAGCAGCGAATGTGAAAGAAACGAGAGAGGTCATGATACAGTTTTTACTTATCTTCAGTGAAAGAAAAATAAGGTCCGATAATTTGGGTGGAATTAAGCAAAGTAATTTCAATGTTAAGTTGCGTCTTTCATGGTTTTAGAGTCACATTGCTGCAGTTCTGGCGATTTGGAGAAACTAGAAAGCAAATTGATATATAAGGTAGTTGGGTATGGGTTTCTACCAATCTTGAATGATAAAATAGGATGAAACTTGAGCGACCCACGTTTTGTCTCATAAATTATATATTTTTTCTATTTTTATTTTTATTTTATATTTCTTTCTATGGTTGGTAGTTTAAATTAGCGATAAATAAATTATAAATTTTAGTGATAAAATTTTAGCCATTATAGTTATTTAGATTTTTTTTAAAAATAACATACCATACCCCCAATAACTAATATTACCAACACACTTCACTCCCCAAACTAAAAAATTCTGCACGGGTTATAAGGACTAAACAGTCTTTTCAACACAGAATGCATGGCAGTGATCTATTTTGAAACAAAAGCAATCAGATCAGTTAAGCAATCAACACAAACATATATATGCGCAAGAAAATCAATTCATACTAGCACACTCACAATTTGAAGAAGAATCTGTGAGTATAATGACCATCACCAGCTTCCTCAAGAACTTTATTCTGTAAATAAAGTATACATTTAACCAAAGAGTCAGAGAAATACACAATATGTTTTGTTTTGTGACTCTATAACAAAGGCCAAATGATTTAAAAGAAGAATATGAATATTAAAAGCATAAATATAAAGAATATTATACTTGACCTAACTTAATTTGCTTCAAGTTTTAATTTTTAATTTTTTTTTTCGAAAAAGAAGATTGTTACATATAAACATTAAGACAAATTGAAAAACAGAAGTTTTTTTTATGGGGAAAAACAAAAGTTCTAAAACAGTACTTTCAAAAAAAAACTTGTTTGTACCTTTTTTTTTTTTGAAACCATCTTATTTATGAAATTTACTGACTCGACTAACGGGATTGACGCTTAGTAAGCCCATAAAGGGGCGCTTCAAGACCTTTAGGCATTGATTAAGGAAGAAGAAACCATTATCATCATAGTATACCCTTCACTGCTTTTGTACCTCATTTATTATTCTATATAAATTCATATTAACCTTTATTAATTTATTTATTTGATATAAAGTTATAAACAATCGTGTGTGTGTGGTCCTTTATAGTACAAGATTCTTGAAACGAACTAGTTTCAATTAAAAAATACTATTAAACTGGTTTGCTTTTCATATTACCAAACAAGTCAATAGTAAACCTTAAAACCAAATAAACAGTTTAGCAGTTTTTTTTTATAATATAAACTACTTCATTTCAAAAACCTTCCACTACAAGACCTTGGAGCTCCAACTTTCACTTCAAGTGACTATATGAGGGCTACATACGTACCTACTATGGCAAATTTGAGTCGTAGCTGTAGTCGGTCAGATCGACATGAGGGATCATGTGGGTCATGATGGGGCAGTAGTCTCCTCCGATGTCGCATCGTTGTTCCAAAAGTGGACAATTACTGATATTGAGATACTGTATTGCTGGAGGCAGCAGCAACTCACTACCTTCATCAATAGACATAGTTGGCAATGACCTGAGCTTAGGGCAGTTGTAAATGTATAATTCTCGAAGGGAGGTGAGTTTTAAGAGTCCCTCAGATAGAGATTCTAGATTCTCTAGCTTTATGATGTGAAGGATGGTAATAGATGAAGGAAGAATATGATTTAATGGCGGAAAGGAAACCATATTATCCAGACAACCACCAACTCTGAGTTCCTCAAGAAAGTTCAGCATGTCTAGGCGCCAATTAAAATTCGGGCAGTTGAAAACAACTAGCTCTTTAAGGGTAGGTAGTCCCCCTGTGAGAGCAGGAAAGGCAGTGATTTTACTGCAATCTTTGAGTTCAAGCCTGACCATTTTATCAAATTCAAATGTTGGATTCCCCATCCACGACGGGAGACTTGTGCCACCATAAAACTCAATCGTGAGCTTTTGCAGATTACTTCGAGGAGGCTCAAGAAACTCCAGCACTTGCATTTCAACCTCTTCATTTCGAGAATCATCAAATTTGTCGGTCCAATTCAACGTTAGTGCAACAAGACCATCCTTGTTCTTTAAATTGGCTTTCTTTGCATCTTCACCGTTCACTACCTTCTCCAACCCTGAAATTTTAAGATCTCCTCGAAGATGCGACAACCTACTTAATCCTTCAAGTTCAAGGAAGTTGTCAGCTTTCCGAACAATAGATCTACCAAGTTTTCGTAGACGGCTACTTGTAGCTTTCCCAACAATAAATTTACACAATTTTCGTAGACCCGCCAAATTACCAACACCAACCGGCATCTCTTGTAATTTGTTAGTCTCACTGACGCCAAGATACTGCAAATTAACCAAATTTCCAATGTCTTGAGGCAATTCTGTAAGATCTTCACAGCCATCCAGTAGTAGTGTTTGTAAATTGATTAGAGAACTCACTGAATCAGGTAAGCATTTGATTTTAGTAGCAGACAAATTAAGGTACCTCAAATGCTTCAAGTCACCAACTGCATCTGGCAACTCACTAGA